>CM068585.1:59482617-59677617 GCA_035048485.1 Pteria penguin | reverse complement strand
CAATAACACGAGAGAATAGTAATCCCATTTCAGGACATCCATCATCAGGCTGTCGAAGTTAAAAAACGAAGTACCGAAGGGTAAAGTCAATCACTATTGTAATGTTTTATTTTCAGGACAAACGTATAAGTCTCTGCAACGTATGCATTTGTCCTTCAATCTGCACTGATTATCAAATATATTTCAACGCGATCCATATCACAATGCATGTTTTTCAAGCTACGAGGGCTGATTGATATGTTGTGTGCCTCATATTGAAGGATCTGAATATTGCCGGACATATTTCATTATTTTTCAACATAATACCGTTCAGTATTTATACACTTTTGCCAGCGGTGTTTAAGGGCTTCAATGCCACTTTTAAAGAACTCCGGCTGTTCAAAAGTCATCCATCGCATGTGTGATGTCATCATTGGACAGTAAGTGGGTACCGGAAATAGATGAAACTCTAATGGAGCAAGATCAGGTGAGTAAGGCGGATGCTCAATCAATGTAAAGCCAAGTGAGTGGCATCCATGGCAATGACAGACTTATGAACAGGAGCATTGTCCTGATGGAACAACACGCCTTTAGTGAGCTTTCCGCGGGCTTATGTTTAATACTTTCCAGTAACTGCGTCAGAAGTGAAGCATAGTATGTACCGTTGATTGTTTGTCCCCTTTGTAGTTAATGTATCAGCAGAATACCATCTGCATCCCAGAAAACCGAGGCCATAACCTTCCCAGCTGATGGAAGGATCTTCCGTAAAACGGTTTAGATTAGCACGCGTTGTGTGCTTCTGATCAACTGTTGGTAACGCCATTCTAATGTATTTAACAAAAAATTATTACAACTAGAGGTACATGTAATACCAAAGAGTTACAGTTTTCTAAACCAAGCTGCTAATCACAGTGACGTCATATCAAAAACATTAAGATATCATGGTGTTACCAATCAAAACTGCAGGTTATCATGACGTCATATCAAAAACTGCAGGGTATCGTGAATACCCTTGCAGTTTTTAAATCTGACAGCAAATGAGATCGCGTGTTACAAACAGAATGCATTAGATATTAGCTTTAAGATATGAAAGAAAATTAAAAGTTTCAGTGCTACGCTTTTTGGTTGGTTGATTGGTGTTTTACGTCGCTTTCAACGATATTTCAGTTATATCGCGACATGGAGGCAGGAGGTTACCAACCTCTTAAACATAGTGGCGCAACCTGGGAATCGAACCCGGATCGTCGGCGCCGCAAGCCAAGCGCTTAACCACTACACCACGCCTGCCCCTTCAGTGCTACGCAGTTGTTCATTGTACAAGATGAAGATATCTATATTCAGATAAAGATTTATATTGAAAAAACAAGTAAACAAATAATGACAAAAAGACTTAAATATACAAAAGTAAACTAAGCTAAATCAACGTTTAATTCACTATACATATCTAAAATAAAATAAATGATTAATAGATATATGAATTAATTGTTTCGAGAAATCATAGAAATATTTAAACAATGGAATAGAAGTCGGCATTATTATATACAGAATTTGGACTTTTGGACAGTAACAAACAAACAAGAAATAAAGAGTATTTTTCAATCAATCATTCAAAATCATACACTTCAAAACAATCATTGAGATTTGAGGCAAATCAATTTATTACTTTCCATCTGTGATTTTCCCTGTCAGTATTTTATCGTTCATTATTTGCTTCGATGGCATACAATTTATTCTATATCAGTCTGAAGAGCAAATCTGGTGTTGTGATTAAGCGCTTGGCTTGCGGCGCGCACAATCCGGGTTCAATTCCCTGATTGCGTAACTATAATTTTGAGGTAGGTTCCTTCCTGATTTCATGTCGCCATATAGCTCCACCAATCTACAAACCGTGTTAATTTGATATTATTTCATCTGAGTTGTCCTTCTTTCCTGTTGTCTTGGAGTTATCTTTCTTAGTTTATATTACAAATTATGGTATCAATGTAGCAACTTGTATTCCATAGGGCTACATGTTAATGGATTGAGAACTTTCTGTTAAAAAGAGGATCATTTGGAGCTTCCTTTACATTTCAATGACAAAAGAGGTCTCTCATTTAAGTAAACCCCTTTCACACACACACACACACACACACACACACACACACACACACACACACACACACACACACACACACACACACACACACACACAAACCCCCTAAACCCTAACCCCCCCCCCCTAAAAAAACCAGCTCACCCTGGCTTTTCATTTTTAATTTATGCCAAGATTGAAGTTACCCTCATTCCGCAGATAATGCGCTTGCTTAAAATACTGGATTTGAATAATACTGACCCTTTAAATAAATTTAATATTGTTACTTGTTAAACTATAGTCTATAAATAGCATGTCAATCAAAGTTTTACCTAGGAAATATGTCCACTTAGAAGCCTGGGATTTTTCATCCGGAGTAGGACTTATAGTACCCCAAAACGCTTATATGACTCCAGTCATGATCAATTGGTACATTGATACATTATAGCAATCTCGAATTCTGCATCTTTTGAAAAATTTCATTTGCGAATATATCACTTCTACAACACTCCATCTGCCTTGTGCATTCTACAGAACTCTGGAGCAAAATTTGAAGAATTGAGGGATATTTTACGTGCTACCATGCATCTTTCATGTAAGGTTATCTTGGATTTGATACTTTCGGCAGGGGATGCTTACTCCTCCATGGCACCTGATCCCACCTCTGTTTTGACAGAGGTTCGTGATTGTTTATTTTATATTTACATATGTATTGTCGTGTTTTTTTCGACTTCGAGTTGTGGATTTCGGAACAATATCTTGGATATGTACTTTGTATTTATATGGAAAGTAGAGAAAAGGTTCGAACAAAGGACCTTAAACACTAGTACTGATTCAGCCTTAATTTTTCATATGCTGTATTTACTGTTGCAATTCAAATAAACAGATATCACGTATCGATACCAGACATATCAGATATTATGTACGTTCAGGTATTGAAAAATTGTTAAAATATTTATTCAAGATGGAATAGCTTAAATGTTAGTGTGAATGGTTGAGTTCCGAGATCCATTTCGAGGTAAACTGGCTGCGCTGCTTCATACTTGATATAATGTTATATTATTGAAAAATATATACTTTAAATTTACTATAAAATGTATATACGTTACATTTACTATAAAATGTCTTCACTTTTCTATTATAACCAATTCTACACCTAAGAAGTATTTCCCTCATATATAGTCCTTCCCTTAGGGATGACCTTGGGGAACCCGATTTTTTTATACAACTTGTCTTGCCATGTGGAATTAGAGAATTTAGGGTTAAGGGGTGGGATCTTCACAATTTTGAGACAATTGAAAATTTCTGAAATGAAAAGAATGGGAAATGACATTGGAGATAAAGCCTTACTTGGCAAGGAGAAACTTTTAATATGCTTTCAAGCACCCTACCTACATTTAGGTGCCTCCAGTAGGGTCAGGTGGGCTACTTGAAAAGAAAAGAAGTGAATTGCACATCTAGAGATATAGATGAGATATAACATTATATCAAGTATGAAGTGATTACCTCTTACAGCTTCTGAGAATTTGGTCGGACAGTTCAGGGCAAGAAGAAGAAGAGGAGGAGGAGGAGAAGGAAGAAGAAAAAAGAATACACGATCCAAAAACTGTAAGTCGCCAAACTCCGTTCAGGCGACTTACATATCAGAACATGTATATTATTTTGATGTACCATATACGCGTCTCTCTTTAGTTACGGTGTAGGCCTAAACTGAAGAAATCGAAAATATAAATGTTTGAAAAGCATACACCACAATTGACCTCAAATTAAAAGACAAACCTATGGCCCTCATTTCAGAAATCAGACTTCTGTTTTAAATGCTGAGTGTGTAAGTCATGCTTTGCATGCAATTCAAGTTAATTTCATTGGCGACTGATTTCACCAGGGAAATCCATTTTGCCAATAATTCATTTTTATACAGTTCCAACTTCAATACATTGGATTTCCTTATTGCCACGCGAGAAATACTTTGCCAGGTAAGTAATCAAATATAATAAAAACGTTAACACTAATTAATAAAATATGAAAAAGATATGTATATATAAATCAAAATAATCAAATATTCATTAGAAAAGCTCACATTTTATTTTCTATAAAATTTGGAAATTTGCATCTTTCTGTATGCATGTTTGATGATGTGCATCCTAGGATAGATTCTGTACATGGAAACAAAACTGGAACAAGTCAACCACTGAGTCAATAATAGATGGACCACTGATACTCTGTCAACAATCTTATCAAAAAAGTGAAAATAATTTATGTGTAAATGTTTACTTTACCTGATGGAACGTTATGCAATTAATCAAAGCGTTACCTCTACTAGAAATAAATAATAATTTTCCGCCCAGGTTTTTGTGATTCCAGATGGTATTCCATATATGCCATCATCCTTTTTATTCGTGGTGTAACGAAAGCCTGTATGAAATGAGAAGGGATAAACCATGAAGATAAACCAATATAAATCATTTTACAATACATAATACGCATTCTGATCATGACAACAAGTTATACTAGTATAAATAATACTATGGCCATGGTCGCTTTAATAAATATAGAACATATATACCTTTTAATTTTGTGTACCAGATGCCATTTCGACAACTAATGTCTCTTCAGTGATGCTCGTGGCCGAATGATTGGAATTCTTATGATATATAAATATTTGAAGAACTTAACCAACTCATCATTGTGTCAGTAAAATATTATTTTTTAAAGTCAACCAAAATGACAAATCAACCTCCAGAAGCCATTATTCTATTCACGAATAAAAATCAATCAAAGTCCAAATCGAAAGGGTTCTTCCTCTATTTTATTTAAGTTCTCTGTATAGGTGTAGTGAATAACCACTAACGTTTACTAAAGTTATCGTGTCCCATAGAAATTGCTATCATCCTATCAATGTCAAAAATCAAAGTCCCTTAACTCTGCAACGACATGGCCGATTTCTTTCAAAATCGAAATGGGTCTATCTCTATGTTATTTATGTTTCATGAAAAACCATTGATGTTTACTATACTTATCGCGTCCCATTGCAGACGGACAAACGTTAAGACGGACAAAAGGAGAATCATATGCATTGACTTTGGCAAATTTGAAACTAATGAAATATTTAGGAAGTTAGCCCTAAGTTTGTGTCCTTTAATCATAACTGATAAGTGTCAATCCTTGTTATAACTGTCAGTCCTTTTTATAACTGTCAATCCTCATCGTTTAAGACTAACGTGGTACAAAGTTTCAAATAGCTGGTTTGTAAAATTATCAGAGGACTCAAGATGCAATTTAGCACCCTCTACAATTCAATTCTGAGATCGAAGGTACACTCTGACAACGATGGCTAGTAGAATTTAATAAAAGAATATGTGTAAATCTGTTAAGATAATATAGAGTTTTGATACTGCATTTTAGTCAGGACTTTTAATGCTACGAGTTTTAGCTCCCTCTCAGGAAGCAGATGTATTTTCTTACCGAATACTAGGATCTTGGAAAAATATTGGTTATTTGTGACCAATTAAATCCGTGTATTTCTAGAAGGGAAAAGGGAAGACATCTGGCTTAACTGTAGGGCAGAAATCACGGAGGAAATGTACAATAAATTTTGGTAACAAGTAATGAAATACATGCACTGACGTTACAAAATATTGATCGTGCGACGGATGCAATACTGACTTAGGACAATCAATTGAGCTACAAACGGTACACATTTGGTTTGGCTAACCGGTTTACGGGCCCACCTTCCCACTCCTCGCAAATTTCTTTTTGGAATTTTCGAAACTTCTTATTTCATACCGCTTGTATGTCTGGACTGTCAGTCTGTATCAATGCATATTTCTGCGAGTGTAATTATTCGGAACTTCTTTACTTCAATTTAGTGAATATTCATGTAAATGCAATGGTCACATTGACTATCATCTGAGGCTCAGAAAAAGACAACAAATGAGAAAAATTCATGCATATATCACATGACATAATGATATGTTTTCGCGGGTTTTCTGCAATGCCATATGATTGTGTAGGGCATACCAATGCTACGTTGCATCTCTATATCAAATAAAGTAAGAAAATGAAACAAAAATCTATGCTGAGTCATAAAAAGCAAAAAACAAACAAACAAAATACCTAACAAACAAACACCCCAACACACACGGAAAGGAAAAAAGTTAAATATTTAAGGATGGAACAAAATACAACACACCTCTCACGACACCTTTCTTAATAATTGTATTTAGTTTGTTGATCAATGCAGTCAGTTTTAAAAAGATGTTTGGCAAAAGAGGATACCCTCTTGGGTTTATGTATGCCGACCTGGACTCACCCTTTCAAACAGTCTTTTAAAATGAAAACAGCCGACGACGGATCGGCTGAGGTTTTAATATATTGTCTGGCATCTGAATGGATAAATCCAAACCGTCAGTCCGAAAATCATGAAACCAAAGGACATACAAAATCAGTAAAAATGAAAAACCAAATAGAAAACAACGAAAAATGTCTCTTTAAAGAGCATATGTGAACCCCCTGATGGAGTGAGAGCAAGTGCCCGGGAAGAGTGAGCATCTCCTGCTTGCTAGCAACACCTGTCACATATACCCAGTAGAAAGAGTCGAAACGTGTAATTCCATTTATATTTATATATGGAGAAGTCAAAGTAGGTAACCGTCTAGTATAGGTGTCAAATCTGTGTAAAATGATCGGAATTGGTCTCAGTCCAGAGTATTATTTAAAAGTTTGGATAACGAGATATCATATGGAGGAATAAGAGTCTTGTAACGACCATAGAACTTCTTCAGTGACGTTGTTAGTCTATCGTAGCACATATATAACCCTGGTTGAGTAGATTATCTTAAAGTCGCCTAGCCCTCAGAACAAAGTCACTACAATTTGAACATGCTCTGGAATAACGTATTAACTGAGATATGAATACGCCGTATGCAGGCCATGATGGAATGTTGCTACTTATGAAATGAAATTTTGTGATAGCGTAATTCAAAGCGTCACGTTTGTCATAGAGTGAAATGTTCAATTGTGTTAAGAGTCGAACAGTCAAAGGACTTGATGGAGTGCATTTTAGGAAACTTTTTTGAATTCAGATGTTCTAATAGCTCTTTTGAATTTTTTAGGATCCACATTTGATTAATTCCACTTCTGGAATATACTGTTTGAAGGTCAGATTTAATTTCTGATAACATTTTTGTGAGTAACATCGATACAGATTTTGTGGATCACTTCGAGGAACCAGCGATAAGGCGTTGTTTGTAAGGATTTTTGGAATGCAGTACACATATGGAAGTTCTAAATTTAATTTATTAGTGTCAATACCAAACGTATTGAGGAAAAAAGAGGAGTTACCGGCTCAGTTATGTGGCAGAAGTCACCATGGAGCTATACAATACATGAATATAAATAATATAATAGAACATTTAACACATTACAAAAATATTTGATTGTAGTGCAATTACGATACCGACTTAGGACGGTCATTTAATTTGACAAAAGCCAAACAAATGGTGTGGTTAACCGGTTTACGGGTCCACCTTCCCACTCACCGTAACAGCAGAACAATCAAAAGACGTACATTTAAAAATTTATAAATTGATATAAATTGAGGACAGATTTACGATTTTCAAGTACTTCTGAAACCAAAAAGTTCGTGAGAGTGTAAGTAGGATTTTTTGGAGCTGAATTTAATCCCAATTCTTTCATCAAGGCTGTCAAAGTAATATTTCTTACAAGTAATTTTGTAATGTGTTATATGTTCTAGTATATTATTTATATTCATGTATTGTATAGCTCCATGGTGACTTCTGCCACATAACTGAGCCAGTAACTCCTCTTTTTTCTTTCTTACAAGTAAATGTATAATTATTAAGTGTAATGATATAATGTTCTTGGAGGAAAGTAAGTTCTCTGACAACATCAGAATCTTTGAAAACAGATTCGAATCTGGTGTTTACAGAGCCTTGTAATTTTTGATCTCAGCAGTAGTGCAATAGATTTGATCCATTCCGAAATTGTGTCTACAGGTACTTCCTTTCTTTTTGCCCATCGTGTAGCATATTCCTCACACGAGTTGATAATATTTTCAAAATTTTGGCTCCATGTGAATGATCTGGGTTAATACATATTTGGTACTTAATATCTTCTATTCGCACTCGCAGATATAAATTATTTATTGATTTGATGGAATGTTAATCAGTGGTTAATGTTAATTAGATGTTAATATTTCAAAATATAACCTAGCATGAACTTCGATATTTTTTATTCATTATAGTTTTAGAGCTATATGTAGTCGGCTTCCATTCCGAATTTGTTTCAATTTACTTTCTTTTTTCCTTTTTCTCTGAAATATAGATGAATTTTATTGTATACTCTGTATGACGTTATCAATATTTGATTAGTACATTTTATCTTTATAAAGACAATGTGGAATGCAGGCAATTTCGATTTGGCTACTAAATGAGCAGTATGACTCAGAGGGGATAACATGTAATTTGTGTTTTGTTCAAGAAAATGAATTTACCATCCACTTTTCCCCTCAGCACAAAAGAGGGCAATAATCCTCAATGCAAAAAATAAAATTCAACAGGTTTGTCAAGAGGAGAGGTCACACAAAATGTAACATGAAATCAAAATCTATCTATCGACAAAATAAACGTCTTTTGTGAGAAGGGACCATGGGTTTTACGGTCTCATCTGAAAAGAAGTCACCGGGGTGACTCAAAACCATTTAGTCATGACGTAAGCGCCTAGCCTATTGAGCATCCCCATAGTTTAATACTCAATTATATGCTATTACTAACACAGATAATTAGAGCACAGATGATCATGACATCAGAAAATCTATCATGCCATCAGATTTATTTTCGAACATTTTCGGGTTTCTTCATATATCTAGAGATCTGGATGACAAACGTGCCATCGTTAACCCTGAGTTTAAAAAATACATTAAAGACATCTATCCTCCTAAACATCAACTCAAACAAGCTAACAGGTGAAGAATCACCTTTTTGGACTTCAATATCAAGATTAATGATAAATCCCATATACACACTAGTATTTACGATAAACGTGAAGACTTCGGACATTCTGTTGGTAATATTCATCGGCTAGATGGTGATGTTTGTAAACTCCAATCATATAGTATTTATATTTCCTAGTTTCTTCGATTTGCAAGTGTCTGTACTGACGTTTTTGATTTTTATGACAAAACATGCAAATTACTACGAAACTTTTGACTAAGGGTTACAGATACTATAAACAGAGAAAAATTCTCACAAGTTTCTGCAGATCTTATTCCGAGCTTTTATCAAAATTCGGAAATATTACTTTTCAAAATTATGAGCCCAACAGAATCTCCCATCTACATTTCTACAGTGATCTTGTACATAAACTTAGAATGGTTAAAAGCTCCGATGGCTTCATCGCATCCGGTTTTTTTAAATAGTCAAACGCCTTCGCCATCGCTAGAATGGCCTAAGATTAAGGCTTGTAGTGGACCCCTCTACAGACTTTTTTTCTGGAGCGTTACATTCTAACAGGGTGTGGGACTCTATGACAGGCCCTGCCTAAACCTTCTCAGAGGAGATTAGGTCCTTAGCCTTGTCACCTCGGACTGCTAGTCGGGACTCCGATGGAACAAGTACCTTACCTCGCTCTCAGGTGAGCAGAGCACGGTAGGCTCAAATTGACGTTACTTTTTTATTTTCTATAGTAATTTACTATCCATTTTACATTTTCGTGTGTATTTTTAAGACCTCTTAAATTGGGCAGAGTGTTGGTCTTTGATGTCTATATATCGATTATAATCTATATATTTTTTAAATGCATGCTGTTTAGTTGTTCTGCCATTGCGGTTAGTGGGAAGATGGACCCGTAACAGGTTAACCACACCAACTGAGTTACTAACTACTTCAATTGACCGTCCTAAGTCGGTGCCTGCATAACAATTGATGTTTTTATAGTGTCTTATAGACACTAGTCCTGCGTGTCAATCAGTTAACGTACTCGGTTTATTCAACAAAAGCCAGAGGAGGCATCGAAGTCATGGTACACGCAAATACAACAAACCTGAAATACATAATATTTCCTTTGATGCTCTTTTGCCATTTATAAATAAACCTTTGGGCCTTCATCACATTCGTACAAAACTTTATTCTATTTCACTCAGAAAATTACACGAGTTGTACGTATCGTCCAGACACCGTATATTTACTGATATAAGCTCTGCAGAGTATAGACTAGATGGCATTATTATGGACATATCGACCGCTAGACTTTTTCGTCCCGTCAAGTCCGATATTTCTATGGAAAAATCTAATCGCCCTTTCATCAAAATTAAATTTGCAAATAAAGGCATTGATTATTTAAATTTCGGCCAAATTTTAAATCATAAGTCTGTTTTAGAGAAAATACCGCCATATTTCAAAAACAAAGATCCGCCATGCATTTCCTATAGCTACACGCCATCAGTTGCATCCAAAATTTATAATTACAAAGGGTTTCTACAGTGTCTTGATCTTAGCAACTCTGCATGCCATTCTCAACCGTGTGCATGTTCCTCATCTAATTTCGTATTTTCTCCTTGTGGCCATGTCATTACTGGTGATCTCGATATAGTTAAAAACACTAAATTAAGAGAACTTTTACTTAAAGGTCCAAAATACAGAGAACCCAGATCATTCACATGGAGCCAAAATTTTGAGAATATTATGAACTGCTGCGAGGAATATGCCACACGATGGGCAAAAAGAGAGGAAGTACAAGTCGACACTCTTTCTGAATGGATAAAATCTATTGTAGTACTGCTGAGATCAAAAATTAAAAAATTACAAGGTTCTGTAAACACCAGATTCGAATCTATTTTTAAAGATCCTGATGTTGTCAGAGAACTTACCTTCCTCCAAGAACATTATATCATTACACCAGCAGATAAAGCATCTAATAATTATACATTTACTTGTAAGAAATATTACTTTGACAGCCTAGTGAAAGAATTAGGATTAAATTCAGCTCCAGGAAATACTACTTATACTCTCAAGAACTTTTCGGTTTCGGAAGTACTCGAGAATCATAAATCTGTCCTCAATACGTTTGGTATTGACTCAAATAAATTGAATTTAGAACTTCCATATTTGTACTGTATTCCAAAAATGCACAAAACTCCGTACAAACAACGCTTTATCGCTGGTTCCTCGAAGTGTTCCACAAAATCTGTATCGATGCTACTCACAAAAATATTATCAGAAATTAAATCTGGCCTTCATAGATATTGCGAAATAGTATATTCCAGAAGTGGAATTAATCAAATGTGGATCCTTAAAAATTCAAAAGAGTTGTTAGAACATCTAAAATCAAAAAGTTTTACTAAAATTCACTCCATCAAGTCTTTTGACTTTTCGACTCTGTACACAACGATCCCTCATCAGAAATTAAAAGACAGATTAGCGGAAATTATTCAAAATGCATTTACTAGTAAAACCGGAAGCCGCAAATTCAAATATATAGTAATAGGCCACGATAAAACTTACTTTGTTAGGGAAAATTCTGATTCCAAAAATAAATACACTGAAACAGCTGTCATTCAGATGTTGAACTTTCTTATCGATAACATTTTTGTGGTGTTTGGAGGTAAGGTTTTTCAACAAATTGTCGGCATTCCAATGGGCACTAACTGTGCTCCGCTTCTGGCTGACATATTCCTTTATTCATACGAAGCTGAGTTCATTCAGTCTTTGCTTTCGCAAGGAAAAAAACAATTGGCTCTTGGCTTCAATTTTACTTACAGATATATAGATGACTTGCTTTCAATTAATAATCCTTCATTCGCGGATTACCTTAGCATCATCTATCCAAGTGAACTGGAGGTAAAAGAAACCACAGAAACTAGTAATTCTACTTCGTATTTAGATATTATGTTGTCTTTCGACATTAATGGTCAATTGAACACCTCACTCTATGACAAACGTGACGATTTTAATTTCGCTATCACAAACTTTCCTTTCATAAGTAGCAACATTCCATCATCGCCCGCATACGGCGTATTCATATCTCAGTTAATACGTTATTCCAGAGCATGTTCAAATTACAATGACTTTGTTCTGAGGGCTAGGCGACTTTCAGTTAAGCTGCTCAACCAGGGTTATATATGTGCTAGACTAGCATCGTCACTGAGGAAGTTCTACGGTCGTTACGAGACTCTTATTACTCCATATGATATCTCGTTATCCAGACTTTTAAATGATATTCTGGACTGAGACCGATTCCGATCACTTTACACAGATTTGACACCTTCTATACTAGAAGGTTACCTACTTCGACTTCTCCATATATAGATACATATGGAATTCACACGATTTGACTCTTTCTACGGGGTATATGTGACGGGTGTTGCTAGCAAGGAGGAGATGCTCACTCTCCCCGGGCACCTGATCTCACTCTATCACAGGGGTTCACATATGCTCTTCAAGTAGACATATTTTGTTATTTTCCATTTGTTTTTCATTTTCACTGATTTTGTATGTCCTATGGTTTCATGATTTTTGGACTTGTGGTTTGGATTTATCCATCATCTTTACATTACTATGTTCTTATTGTTTGCTGTTTTGTCTGTGATGATTTTTATCAGATGTCTTTATGCTTTCTTTGATGATCCAAAGGTCTGCAGAGAATCTACTTCTGCATTGACTTTGATAAAAGAATAATTCTAGATACACAACATCATTAATTTACACTAGTTAGAAAAAGTAGCAATAAAACTTTGCTTTCCTACGGTTTAAAGGATTAATTATATTCAATTAAGAACAAAATACTTAAACGTTAAGTTTTCTGACATAATTTAACATTTCTTATACAGGGTGATATACAAATTTTGTGTCATTAACATTTTCTCTAGGTTAAATACTCTACCAATAATATATTGTTAGCACCTATACACTTCTAATGATAATTTAAATTTGGTGTACTAAATTTATACATGCCTATAATTTCTGATATTAAAACCAATGAGTCGATACCGATGCTGCAGTTGATGGATTGTCATGATCAGAGCTCGAGGTTACAATAAGCCATATTTTAGCACTTAAAATATTCAGACTTAAAATATATATACTTCAAATGTACAGTAATATAATTTTGTGAATCATTTAATGATCAAGTAGCATAGCTCTACCCTAAGATAAGTTCGTTGGCTGTTACATTTGGGTACATCTGGCAGTTAGTGTGCTCTTTAAATATTTATGCTTTGCAATTGTACAATATCGGCAATAATTCGCATTGCAGTCAGCTTCAGGGATAATAGTAAAGCCATAGTCACATAATTATAATTAGTGTCAATGGTGCGATATTGTATTATCACCGTACAAACGGTTACATAAGAAATGCAATCAAATGAGGACGTCAACATGTCAGGCAATGATTTTTGAATAGCACAAAGAAGGTCGTCCAAGTGTACATGAAATTTGTGAAAATTAGAACTTCAAACATTGTTTTTCTAATCTTTGTAAGATTTTCTTATCACTAAGCAGCTTGACTCTGTAAATGAGAGAACCGTGGTCTGACAAATCTAAAGCACATCGGATCATTTAAGACATATACCCACCGGAGGCATTCTGGTATCGAAGCATCGCATGTTAAATACTAATAGACATCTTCAGATCGCGCGGACTCGAGCTGGTACTCGTACTTGGACACGTACATTTGCAATAAAAAGTTAAGGGGTCGTATTAAAAGTTAATAATTGTTGGTAATGTATATCTTATACATAAGTATATTTTCATAATTCAATAGAAAAATAAAGACGACACAGAATATGCACAATTATTTCATGAAACTAGTTGTTTAAAAAAGCTTATATGCGCAATATTTACATGTTAGCTAATCCATTTAGTTTTATATATAAAACATTTGCCACCTCCTTAGTGCTAGGCATTGACGGATCTAGGATTTCCGAATAGGGAATGGAGAAAAAATGAAAGTCAAGTATTAGCCAGGATATTCAGTCACTTCTGGTACTCCATCTGGAGTTTTACTTGTAAATATGTGGCGAAAAAAGGGAATGGATCTTCTCGTAAGCCGCCACTGCTAAGGCAGTATAAATACCGACTGTTTAATGTATTTTGTGCTTAGGATGTCGCCAAAGACAGCCCATTACTCGGTACAGTTTTATCTCCCTTACAACATGTTCAATTTTCTTATACTTCTTTATTTTTCTATTGAACTTCCGGCACTGTCTTTGTTCACGTACAGGTCTTCTGTTGATCTTCGTGCGAGAATATGTTATTACAAGGGAGTCTCTATTTAGGAAGATGTTGTCTTCGAGAATAACAAACCATTTGGGAAGGGAAGAGGCTGATTAGGACCGATATCAGTCACAACGTTTAACATTTGAGCGTCATTTTGATGACCGAGGAATTCACCAAGGACAAGACGAAGAGTTGGAATTGTCAATTATAACAGAGATAAAAAGTAAAATTATTCATTGTTGAAAAGGGATAAAATGAAAGACAATTCTGCTGTTTAAATGCTACAGAATTTCTATCAGTGGCGGATCCAATCTGATTAATACAATATCTTTATTCAGCTTCTCTGTTTGTCCCATTGCGGATAAAGATCTGGCGAAACTCCGTATGGGGTCATGTTCTGGTGAACTCTGATGACGTTTCAGTCACCGAAACCGTTATTTCCCATAGCCAGTCAATGACTCGGCTAGGCACGTGATAGTGGCGCAGTATATAACAAACACTGTTCAAAAACAACCTTTTGGATCACGCACGCTGCGGATTTAATTTCATTCCTAGGAATTTGTAGCCTATCCACTGATTAGTTGGAAATCAGAGTTCACCAGAACATGAACCCTTACGGGGTTTCGTCAGATATTTGTCCGCAATAGGACAAACAGAGAATTGGAATAAAGATATAGTTTTAATCAGTTTGTGGCGGATCCAGCCGGTCCACTGCTGAGCGTATGAGACCAATATCTGTTCGAAGCGCAGAGGAGGGAAGGGGTTTCCTCTCCTTTAGGCCAGGGTCCAAAGGGCCTCCCTTGCAAAATGTTTTGAACAACGGATGTAAATGTTGCATTCTGAGACCACTTTCTCCAACATTTGAGATATACCTCCCCTAACTTTTGCCACATTTCAAAAAGTGTGTCGCAATCCAGTTACTGATTATCAGATCCTTTTTCATCAGTCGATTTGCAAATGAAAACCCGTTAAAAAGCACCACAGTTATGAGTTTTCAAATGGTATTGACTGCTCCATGAAAGTCATCGAGGAGACGCACAATAAAGCTAAGTAAATAATGACATATGCGATGCGATACCGACTTAGGACAGTAAACTGAGTCACAAACTCAAAACAAACAAAATGAATGTGAACTTGGCATAAAATTATCAAATTCATAAATAATAAAATTCAGAATTTCATAGAATAAAACTAGAACTGGCGTTGGTCGCAATAGTTTAAAGATTCTTTTTGTAACGTGTCTTTGGGTCCTTGGGTTAACTACGTCACAATTTCAGTTGATACGTCGTTTTCAGCGCGGAAAATGAAAAAACAAAAATGTTGGCTTCAGGTATTGATTTTTTCCGCTGTGTATAATTAGGGGATTATTTTTTTTTATTCGGCGAGTGTTCATTGCCGAAATATTACGTACCGAAAACACATCATTATTCCATTTTATGGAAACCCGGCTTAATCCTTCTTACACTGACTCCTGGTCAGCTTGCTATGATAAATTAACAACCACAGGGAAAATGTGGAAATGACCAAAACGGCACAGTCGCCTTTTCCCTCCCGCTCTTGACCCTTGTTCTTTACATGACGGATTATTTATAAATTTTTAAATGTACGTCCTTTGATTGTTCTGCTGTTACGGTGAGTGGGAAGGTGGGCCCGTAAACCGGTTAACCACACCATTTGTTTGGCTTTTGTCAAATTAAATGACCGTCCTAAGTCGGTATCGTAATTGCACTTCAATCAAATATTTTTGTAATGTGTTATATGTTCTAGTATATTATTTATATTCATGTCTAATAATAGTATAGTATCTGTCCTCAATACGTTTGGTATTGACTCAAATAAATTGAATTTAGAACTTCCATATTTGTACTGTATTCCAAAAATGCACAAAACTCCGTACAAACAACGCTTTATCGCTGGTTCTTCGAAGTGTTCCACAAAATCTGTATCGATGCTACTCACAAAAATATTATCAGAAATTAAATCTGGCCTTCATAGATATTGCGAAACAGTATATTCCAGAAGTAGAATTAATCAAATGTGGATCCTTAAAAATTCAAAAGAGTTGTTAGAACATCTAAAATCAAAAAGTTTTACTAAAATTCACTCCATCAAGTCTTTTGACTTTTCGACTCTGTACACAACGATCCCTCATCAGAAATTAAAAGACAGATTAGCGGAAATTATTCAAAATGCATTTACTAGTAAAAACGGAAGCCGCAAATTCAAAAATATAGTAATAGGCCACGATAAAACTTACTTTGTTAGGGAAAATTCTGATTCCAAAAATAAATACACTGAAACAGCTGTCATTCAGATGTTGAACTTTCTTATCGATAACATTTTTGTGGTGTTTGGAGGTAAAGTTTTTCAACAAATTGTCGGCATTCCAATGGGCACTAACTGTGCTCCGCTTCTGGCTGACATATTCCTTTATTCATACGAAGCTGAGTTCATTCAGTCTTTGCTTTCGCAAGGAAAAAAACAATTGGCTCTTGGCTTCAATTTTACTTACAGATATATAGATGACTTGCTTTCAATTAATAATCCTTCATTCGCGGATTACCTTAGCATCATCTATCCAAGTGAACTGGAGGTAAAAGAAACCACAGAAACTAGTAATTCTACTTCGTATTTAGATATTATGTTGTCTTTCGACATTAATGGTCAATAGAACACCTCACTCTATGACAAACGTGACGATTTCAATTTCGCTATCACAAACTTTCCTTTCATAAGTAGCAACATTCCATCATCGCCCGCATACGGCGTATTCTTTTCTCAGTTAATACGTTATTCCAGAGCATGTTCAAATTACAATGACTTTGTTCTGAGGGCTAGGCGACTTTCAGTTAAGCTGCTCAACCAGGGTTATATATGTGCTAGACTAGCATCGTCACTGAGGATGTTCTACGGTCGTTACGAGACTCTTATTACTCCATATGATATCTCGTTATCCAGACTTTTAAATGATATTCTGGACTGAGACCGATTCCGATCACTTTACACAGATTTGACACCTTCTATACTAGAAGGTTACCTACTTCGACTTCTCCATATATAGATACATATGGAATTCACACGATTTGACTCTTTCTACGGGTTATATGTGACGGGTGTTGCTAGCAAGCAGGAGATGCTCACTCTCCCCGGGCACCTGATCTCACTCCATCACAGGGGTTCACATATGCTCTTCAAGTAGACATATTTTGTTATTTTCCATTTGTTTTTCATTTTCACTGATTTTGTATGTCCTATGGTTTCATGATTTTTGGATTTGTGGTTTGGATTTATCCATCATCTTTACATCTTTGGATCTTCGATACTTCGACGATAATATCATTAATGAAATGGCGATAAAAACGAAAAAGAGAGATTGAGTCAATGTGTTTATCCAATATGAATTTGTTCATATCCATTCAGTAGAGGCTACGGTTACGACAATATGGACATTATTCGGCTTTTATAGAGCAGATAAAATGTAGACTGAAATATTCATTAGAATTGAATTTTCTAAGACTGTGATCTAAGTGTCTTATGAAATACTCGAATGAGACCGTGAAGATCGATTTCACGGCAAAACGCCCGTTCAGTATATACTGAGTTATGCGCTGTAGTTGAGACGGAAGTAATACTAAAGGATTTTGTTTCAAGGAATATAAGGAAATGGAGAAAACAAAGCCTGTTCTATAAACCTTCATTAAAAAACTTGAAAAGAAAGGGAAAAGATAAGAGGCGTCTGTATCGAGAAATTCCCCTTGATGTTCATAATCAAAACAGAAATAAACGCATGATTACACATCAGAAAATATTATTAATTCCACAAAGATTTGGTACTGACAAAAGCAGAAGTACATTGAGAATAAAGCCTTCAATAATTAATTGATAACATTGTACTTACAGTGATATACAGGTGAGTAAGGTTTCAGAGAGGGAGATAATGCATAATCTTAGAAATATCCGAGACATTTTAGTCATTCTGGAAGTTGTGCATGGTAATAGTATAAACATAAGTTGATAATTCATGAGATGCAATTGCAGTTTCAAGACAGAATTCACAAACATCAGTACAATCATGAAATATATTTTGTATACAAATAAATAAAATTCAGAATACTTGTTATTTTTGGAGCATAATATTTCAGTAAATTTGAGTTTTAGGATTATTGTTTGATGAAATGAAAATGCATGTCATTGTGTTATTAAAAGTAAAAAACTAGAAAGTACCAAAGTATTAATCACATCTCAAAGTCAATGGAATAAAAGGACAATATCGTGTACAATGTCATATTCAGACATATGCGAACCCCAATTAAATTGCTGTGAGACCAGGTGTCCGGGAAAGCGTCACTTGCTTGCATGCAACATCCATCGTCCTCCAACAACTATTCAACTTCAGGAAGTAAATAGATATATACAAACATGAGTATATGTAAGAGACAAGGACACTAAATTTAAACCGGTTAACCACACCAGCTGAGTGACATTTGTTACTTTAACTGACAGTCCTAAGTCGGTATCGTAACTGCGGTACAATCGAATATTTTGTAAAGTTTTCTGTATTTAACTTTTATCATATTTTACGTGAATGTCCTTGGTGATTTGTGTCATACAGCTTGGTCTAATGTCTTCTGTTTTCTCTTTAATATGTAATTATTTATTTTACAACTCCTTCATTGAAACGAGTAAGTTTCTCGATGAATGTAAATGATCCTTGCTTCTTGTAAGGGGAAATCGATTTCCTCAATTAATAAAAACACATATCACCTACAAATAACTCGCACCTATACGTTGTACCCAAACAACAACAACATTCATCACATTGGAGTATGCGCAGCCGGATGTTCAATATCAATATCTAAAAACATGTATTTTTGACGATAATATTGAGTTTTTCCATTGTGGATGCATTTGACCTAAACATATTTTTAAATGCGTCAGCCTAACGTCCATTTGGCAAAAGGAATATATAAAAGTCTATTTATTCGCTAAGGGACAGGTTTATTCGGTGGTATATTAAATCTTTTCTTTGAGTTTTGACGTTGTTCAAAGTCTATGGATTTCTTTTGAGTTAACATATAATAATCACACTCTGATATTTCATTGGATGCAACTTCTCCTTTCAAACTTACTGGAAAGAATACACCGACATTGTTGGAACCATGAAGTATAATTCATTGATGGGCTTATTCGGTGTAATATTTATCTTTGGAGGATACCATATGGGTTATAGCACATCTACTTTTATCTCGGTAGAGTTTCACAAAATTCGGGATAATTTTAGGATTGCAGGCCACGTTTTGGGTACGATTCATCCATCCAGTTTGTCAGTTTGCGTACTGCATTGTTTGGTAAGCAGAAAGTGTGTGTCTTTGTCTTATCAGAAAACTCAACACATCTGCGAAATACACAATGCATCATATTTAGGAGAGGCATCTTATTCAGAGACCGTAGGATGGTCCTTCTTTGGTCATGGTAAGTCAAATGTCATATATTCAGAACTTCTGATACACACCTTTATTTTGTTCTATTGTATGCGAAAATTAAATTAATTCGAAATTGTCTCTGTCAAATGTGTGACAAAATTACAAGATCACTTCTATTACAAAACAGTAACGGTTAAGTCCCTTAACCGACTAACCACATAAATTTGCTGTATCCATGTAAACAGCCTTTATGACGTCTTTTGTTTTGTATGTTGTATACTGTTTTCTCCCAGGTCATTCCTATAATGTCTGTCCC
Source organism: Pteria penguin (assembly GCA_035048485.1). Classification (NCBI taxonomy): domain Eukaryota; kingdom Metazoa; phylum Mollusca; class Bivalvia; order Pterioida; family Pteriidae; genus Pteria; species Pteria penguin. Next base: position 59,657,595 of record CM068585.1, on the reverse strand, counting down.
TTAATATAACTGTCAACTTTTATAGTTTTACGAACATTTCAAGTTGTAAAATGAGGAGAAATGACTCCTTAAGAACTCCCTTCACATATAATCTTGATTAACTATGCAAGTGTAGATACAGGCAAGATACAGATACATGCATTACAGGCAAGAGACGTCTGAATGCTCATGGAGTATTCCTGCTCTGTCAATATCTCTACTGCAACTTTAACTTTTCGTTTCAAACATTAACCATGGCCACTGTCTGATATTCAGGGTCGAAACTGGAAATCTACAGTTTAGTCTGTTTCCATGGTTATTTATTTATTGTAGGATCTATTTGTTAAATAAAATAGAGGGGTGAGGTTGAGGCGTGTAATTCAACACTTCCATCTTGCACTTTTTCAGGATAGAAGAAAATATACTGTAAATAATTTTGTATATACGTTAATTCCTTTCTTCTTTTTTGTCTTAGAAATGGGTATTTATTTTGCCAATTTTCTGCTGTATGCTTGTAGATGAAAAATCAAAGTTGGTTAGACGTATTTAGCTATACTAAAGTATGAATTCAGGCCGTCTTTGAATTTTCGTTAAGGAGTTCAACGTATTTACATATCATGAACTTGTGATTTACTATTTTTTGCATTTGTTTGGTATTTATATTAGTCAATTGGTTCGGTTTGCTAGAACCTGCACTAACGTTTTGGATTTTCACGAAAAAAAATTCTCAGATTATTTTTAAACTTTTTACTCAGGGTTATAGATATCATAAACTTCGAAAAAATTTTGGTAAAATTTTAAGATCTTATTCAGACATTTTATCTGAATTCGGAAATGTTACTTTTCAACAATAGGTATCCAGAGGAATTTCCCATCCCAATTTCTACGGTAATCTATTGTACAAACGAAGAAGGGTCAAAGGTTCCGATAATTTCATATCGGCTGTTTCTAAAATTATTAAAGGCCTTCGACATCGACAGTATGACCCCGAGATCATCGCTAAAACAATAGACCTTGTATTGAGTCCCTCTACAACCAAATGCAGACATTTACTTGAGCGTTGCACGCTGACTAACAGGGCGGTAGGGACTCTATGACGGGCCTTGTCCAAACCTTTTCAGAGGAGACAAGGTCCTGATCCTCGTCCCCTCTGACTGTTAGTCTGGATTCCTATTGATCAAGGATCTTAGCCAGGCTTACAGACGGACAGAGCACGGTTTACTAATGTTGATATCGCCTTACATATTTTTGATAGCAACATGTCGTTCCGTGTATGTTATGCTATTGTCATTTTTTGTGTGCAAGTCCTTGGTGATTTGTGTCATACAGCTTTGTCAGATGTCTTCTGTTTTCACTTGTAAAAACAAAACATCGATCATCAATGAAATAAATATCATGAATGCAACAGGTACCAAGATATCCCGGTCTAATAATCTTGCGAGCAAGAACAGCCTCTAATGAATATTAATTGAGAGGCGACTATGTGCATAACACAATGAGCAGTAAAGCGTTCTCACTTGGAGGTCCGATAATTGGGTTTGTTGTTATCTCTTGGACAGGCGCGAACAGGCTGATTCAACTGTTAATACACACATATTTGGAATCTACAAATGTCTGTTATTATTATGAGTATTATTAATATGATTATTATTATTATTATTTTAATTGATATCAGTACAACTACTACTACTACTACTACTACCACTACTACTACTACTACTTTTTGTCTGCAATCTACACCAAACCGGCTTTACTAGCAAACGTTTCCTCTATTGCTTACTTTTAAAGCCAAACGAGAAAGATTTTTTAGAAAGAATATTTAGTTTTTTCTCAAGCATAACGTAACTTATTCAAGCTAGACTCTTCAAACCTTCTTGTTATATTGTACAGGTGTAGTTTCAGCCAATACATTGAACGTCAATTAAATTCCTGTTTTGGTAAAGCCTCTATTCAAGAAATGTTTCTTTCATATTTTACTGTTTTCAAGATATGAAGGTTTTGGCCAATGCACAAACGCTGTAAATCGCATAGACGATGCGTTTTATTAGAATGTTTTGAGCGTGGGTTTTCAAGAAAATTACATAACAATATGTAATTTTTAAATTTAGGAGTAATATGTGCCACGATTACAAATTACAGCAGCTTACATAAAAATCCCACAGCGTCGCCGTACGTTACATCTGTAATATCTTATACCTTTAAAATTAATCATGATAAAAGCAGACCCTCCTCATTATACTTCAATACAAAAAACCAGAGAATTATCTTAGAGCCTTTGTAATGTAAATTGATTGTCGTGATTATCTGTATGATAAATATGAGTATGGAAATGGCGCAGATTTGTTGTTACATGGATATTCTTCAAAGTTCGCCGTGTGAGAGAGAAAACAGAAGACATCCGACAAAGCTGTGTGACACAAATCAGCAAGGACATGCAGTCAAAAATATATTGAATGTTTATTTCTTTTTCTTCGTTTCTTTAGCCCGCTTTAATAGTCATCTCGCTGATATACAGCTATCTTAACCTTTGTGATGCGCCATTCACATTTGTGTCATACAGCGTTTCAAATGATGGTGTTGGTTTCTGCAATCCTTTATCACGCATTCAAATATTTATATATTTTGAGAAATCCAAACAATTGGCCACGAGCATCACTGAAGAGACATAAGTTGTCAAAATGCGCATATGGTGCATAAGGTATATATGTTCTATATGAATTATTATAATGCGTGGAATACGTTTAATTTAATATAAACTATTCCAATATAGTGGTTTATCTGCTCTTGATGAAGGCTTTTTCACTTTCTTCATTTCACAATGAAGTGACTAGTACATGGCTGACTATATCTTACCATGGTCATTTGACAATACGAATAAGATAAATTGAATTGTACCATGTATCTTCCACTGACTTCATTGAAATAACCATTATCTTATTGGTTATCTATTCTCTGGTTCAACATTTGAATCTTCTACAGACGTTTTATGCTTTCTTTTGTACGGAGAAAGCGGTCACGATCACAATAAAATGACCATATCAAAATGATTGTATTTTAAAGCAACGTGCACGTAGTACTCCGTGAACTGGAAATCAATGAAAAAAAGACCCCCTTACAAATCCAAATCCCCCCAAAGAAAAAAAAAAAAACCACAAAATAATAAAGCAAATATATAAGAACAAATAGAAATGTATATAGATTTTTAAAATTTGATTTCAGACATTTATATACCACATTTTAGAAGACTTCCTATGTCGGCTACATGTATTTTTACCATACTTACAGTTTTGTTTCCTTTGACAGTGTTGGAGAATATTGCCCTTGGTAAGCATGCTGAGCAGTCTTCTACGTGGACGACATGGTGGGCTGCAAATGCTCTTGATGGCGATCTGACCAATGGAATACACACTGCTGACCACGATCAGAGTCCTTGGTGGAAAGTTGACCTTGGAGATACATACTGGATTATAGAAGTCCGCTTTATGCCGACTAGAGATCCGACCCATAATCATAGTAATTATTTTAATGTTAGAATTAGATATTTGTTTATTATAAATATATGGGTTTGCGCTATGTTTGAAAATAGACATTGTTCGATATCTACCATTCCATAACCCTATTACTTATACAATCGTTGTTTCTTGTTCTGCATATGTGTACCTGATGCTAGGACCTTAGTGATCACGTATGCTTTAATTTACAATAAATGTTCACCTATAGCTAGGTCAAGACGTCTTCACCAGCCCAGCTAGCGTCCAATTTGCTCCTGGCTAGCGAAGATGCTGTGAAGACTGAAGTTTAAATGCTAGAAATGTCAACAAATATGCAATAACATGATAGAAGTAGGGGTAATAATTATCTAATAGTAAATATATTAGATATAAGAATGTGTAATTAAATATCCAATGATAAATATTATATCATATATACGTGTACTGATATTAATATTATATCATATATACGTGTATTGATATTAATATCATAACATCTGTACGTGTATTGATTTAGTACACCATATGCGTACTTCGACAAATTATGTCTTTCTAGCTCCAACCCCACCTTTTACTTTCAACCATCCAAAATCATTTAATTTCTTGTTGTTCGAGGGCGAAACTATGAAAATCCAATTGTGTATATTTGATGTGTAAATGTGAATTTAATTAACAGCTAAAGAAACCCTTTATTGGCAGAGCTTGAAGAAGATACTCTGTCTGAATATGACACATCACAAAATATTTTCCTTTCGTTCTATGGACTACGAGATATGGCTAGGCTAACACTTTGGTATTTCTTCGTTGAAGTAGTATAGAAGCTCGACACCAATACATTTCCCTCAGCAGACCTCTCACAATAGATTTGATTTCTTTTTGGATATTGTCTTTTACAATGCATATTAAACATCACATACTCGTCCTTTTCTTTAAAACTGCGAATATACAATTATGTATACAATTATTAATCAAAAATATTGAAATCTAGAAAAAAAGTCGATAACAACTTGAATTAAGTGATTAGAATTATGAACGATTGTTCTAAAAAATCTAAGGAAAGCTTAAGATGAATCGAAGTAAATCTACAAGAGGTAGGGATTCTCCGTTGCTAGTGGCTACCTCTAATCAAAATAAATCGTTCTATGCTTTATTTGAATTTATGTTCAAAAGTAAGTGAATTTCCTTAGTTTGAGAACAGAGCCTCAACAGTAAACATGTCTTTTTATCAAATCATCGACGCGGAGTCTGACGTAGATTTGATACCGGTCTCTGCACCGTCATACGATATAACGACCGATGCGATACGCAAAGGAAGGAGGAACATTTCATCACATCACATTTACACACACGTCTAACAAACCGCCTCTCGTCAATCGTTTCTTCCCGCGTCACTAACCCTTCTATGTTTCTTGGTGATCGAGTAGAGTAGTGATTCGCCACTTGGTGGTTTATAATCCATCACTCTATACTACGAGTTTTATTATTAGATTAATATTCACAGTAAATTTGAAATATGTATTTTAATGACCGTTTGAATTTTAAAAAAAATACCAAAGTAAAATATGCAAGACTGGGAATTGACCAGTATTTTCCAGTTACTTACACTTAACACTCACAAAGATTCACAAACAATCAGGTGGGATTGACATGTAGTCACTCTTCTTCTTCTTCTAGCTATAAGTGTTGAAATATTTTGTATGTCTTTGTCTTGGTTATTCCTGTTGGTTTTGCCCAGAAAACAGGAGAAACTGACCAGTCCTACGTACCATTTCTAACTCTGGCCTGCAAGAGTCAACGAATACTAGCCACAATACAGTGAGTACCGAGGTCACGTGACATCAGTTATTATGGTCTTTTACCTAAGTGATAAGTGACATTGACACGTTTTAACACATTGGACCTTCAGTTCCTCGCTCAACATCAGAAGCGAAATAAGATGCTGATGAGGGGTAAGCATGTCCTGTAACAATTAATTTTTTCAAAAATGTCAAAGATAAGTGCTATAATTGATCGTTTTGTATTAGGTTGTCTGCTTAACAGTTTAGTTTTGAGTCAGCCTACTTACAAATCGACATTCAAAATGTAACCTAACCATGATATATCATCATAAATGAATTATATGTGTATACAATAACTGGTTTTATAATTTCAGACATACGAACACGAAACATTCACATTGATGTCTACGAAAGTGAAATCGGATTGCAAAAGAAGTGTGCGTTCTACATAGGACCCCCTACCAAGAGGGATTGGGTGAAGGTCACCTGTCAACCATTTACAATCGGCAAAGTGGTTAAATTGTCGAAAGATTATTCGTCGGAGTGGTACCAGTGGCATTTAGAATTTAATGAACTGGAAATTACTGGGGTGGCACTTAAAGGGTACTAATGTAATGAAATGGGAATGATTCATCGAAATATCAGTGATGTCTGGCTTTACATCGCATAGCATACAGAATAAAAGAAACAATACAATATCGTAAAACATTGAATAATCAGGATATGTATCATTAGGATCAGATTGATATACAATAGAATTATATATTGTATTAAAACAATATTGTTGTAAACTATTAATACAAACAGGCGATTCTTTGGTCTTTGGTCTTTGGTCTTTGGTTATGTCTATAAACCTCTGAAGTATTTTACACAATCAGCTCACATTCAATCTATACTACCGGGTAAAGCATTCCAGCCTACTAAACAGGTTCCTCCCTAGCTGATAGGTCACCTACGAAAGGGAGATCAAGTGGCATTATGATATAGATTTGAAACTGTACTGCAGTTACGAAACCGACTTAGTATGGTGAATTAAAGAAACAAACGTCACTCAATTGGTGTGGTTTACCGGTTTATGGGCGCACACCTTCCCACTCACCGAAAAAGCAGAACAATCAAAGGAAACACATTAAAAAACTATAAATAATCCTCCAAATAGAGATCAAGGATCAACATGTTTCTCAAGACGAGATGTCATAAATGTTTTCACACGAAATTATAAAAACACATGATCTCCAATCAACTATTCCGCCTACTTATCACAGCTGCTTACGCATACAGCCTTGAATTGAAATAAAGATTGAGTATATTGTTAAGGTTCATTGAGACACCATATGAAAAATGACCTGAATTTTAACTAAACATCAGAAGTAAATTATTTTTGTATATAAGCTATTATTGAAACATGAAAAATTGATGAACTTTATATCCTTTCGTAATACTTATTCTTATCTTTATCACAAATTAAAAAAGGAAAGGTTCACCGCTATATAACAAAGTTATAACAAAATATCATTGCCTACTCCTAATCTTATTTTCATAGAATAACCTTGAAAATACAACAAATTAAGATTTGTAAAACATAGATAATGTAAAGATGCACAGTATAATAGATTATACTATCTGCATATTGCTCTAATTAACAATTTTACACAAACAACGCAACTCTAACGAGTATTTCCTTATGAAGACAACAATTTAAAGGATTCTGATGTCTCAAGTATTCATTTAATGTCAAAGTAAAGATTTACTTGGCTAGCTGAAAATAAAAATATCTGTATGCATGTAGCTGGTTTCTACTCTACTAAATATATATCTAGAGTAAAAGGTACTTAGTATGTATGACAACAAACTTTTGATACAACTATCTACCAACCCCTACCCACCCACCCAACCATCACCATAACAATACATAAACAAAGTCTGCACTGGGCTGATTTAACCAGCGGAAATATATAAATATTTCACTTAGAGATTTTGTTTCCTTTTGTTTACATTCATTAAAGGCCAGGTGACTGAATATTCGTGGGCACTGACTGATTGAATGTTTCTTATTACTTACATGTACCTTATTATTTCATTACAGTGAAGAAAATTTACTATGATGAAATTACCCACCCACTGCCTTCGCTGGCTCATATGATATATGATCCATAACAAACAATTGATTTCTCCGCGCCGTCAAACTTATGCTACTTTCTGTTTATTGTAAAATACATGTTCTATTTTCTTTTCATTGTTTACGTTGGCAAAATCCGGAATCGGAAACGGGCCAACAGGTTGCAGTTATATGTATGATCTACAGTAACAGCTGTATTTTTTATTATTTGGATTCTTTTTCATATTATTATGTATATTTAAGCACTTTTTCTGCAAATCTCCCATTTAACCTGTGCATCAGTTTATATTCTGCTTTTCATTACAAGTCAATACTACGTTTGAAAATGAAACGTTTATATGATCTGCAAAGAAAAGATAACTCCATTTGGCTTTAAGAGGAGTTGTCTTTTACTGGTGTTTCAATGAACCTTAAATGCAATAGATGATTCTGAAAAAGTTATCGTAGACTTGTCATAACTATTTTGGAATAATGTAGACAATATCATTGACATATCTGCATTATTTGAGGCATTTCTTATTTTGTTTAATGCCATGACAACGGAAGCAGAACTTTTCAGGAAAAATTTGGAATAACTGCAAACTAGATGACCATTCCATTTGGATCACTTCTATACATTTATGGACCTCTTGGTAGGATGATAAGAAAATTCGTCTACCTGAAGCAGTCATAAACAGGGAAAATAACTGCTGATGATTGACGAGCCTTCATATTACCCTATGGAGAGGTCCATATATTGTTTATTATACCAAGAAAAAAGATGAGTCAGCTTAAAACAGTTGAGGAATCCTTATTTATCCATGAAAAAATGGAAAAAATTGTAAAGGAGATGGCCAGAGAGATATGAAGTTTTCCCATCCCTAGGGAGGGATGATGTTTTGTAACACCGACACGTGATGTATTGTAAAGAATCAGCTTCAGAGTAATACATTTGAGGTATAATATTATATCTAGTCTGGCTACCTGCGGACTACGCTGTATAGTTAGACAAGAGATACCTTGCTGTGTCTTATATGAGTTTTATGTTGTGTGAAATACATGACACATCTTTCAATGGATACTGTGCTGCTGACAAGTCCCTGGGATGGTCGGTATACAATTTAATGGAGGCTAACTGCCCTGACACATCTTTCACTGGATGCACTGCTGGCAAGTCCCTGGGATGGTCGGTATACAATTTAATAGAGGCTAACTGGCTTGACTCATGTTTCACTGGATGCGCTGCAAACAGGTCACTCGGATGGTCGGTAAACACCTTAATGGAGTCGAACTGCCGTGATACATGTTTCACTGAATGCACTGCTGACAGGTACCTTGGATGGTCACCTAGGTTGTCCACTGGTGATTTGTTATGAGTTATACTCCTCGGGATTTATCTTCAATTTCTAAGTAAAATCTTATTTTTCAATAGATTATTATCTTAAATGAGAAAATAATGAAATATATATAATGTATGTATACTTCTGCATGGAATTCAAATGTGGATTTCAAAATATTTATAATATTTTTTTGTAAAAAAAATATTACTGAAAAGTTGCGAAATGGTGTAGGATAAAACCCATCATGCATTCGGAATCTCTCGCGCCTCTACTCATAAAAGAATCTAAAATTCAAATCTCGGTGAAACAGTCTTTACTTTAGTATTTTACATTTGTAAGATAGCAAAACGTGTCTGAACACTGGAAGGGACCGCTTATGTATTTAGGTGTACTGTTACCAAGAGTCCTGGTGTATACTGTCTGAACACCGGAAGGGATCGCTTATGTATTTAGGTGTACTGTTACCAAGAGTCCTGGTGTATACTGTCTGAACGCCGGAAGGGACCGCTTATGTATTTAGGTGCACTGTTACCAAGAGCCCTGGAGTATACTGTCTGAACACCGGAAGGGATCGCTTATGTATTTAGGTGTACTGTTACCAAGAGCCCTGGAGTATACTGTCTGAACACCGGAAGGGACCGCTTATGTATTTAGGTGCACTGTTACCAAGAGCCCTGGAGTATACTGTCTGAACACCAGAAGGAACCGCTTATGTATTTAGGTGTACTGTTACCAAGAGCCCTGGAGTATACTGTCTGAACACTGGAAGGGATCGCTTATGTATTTAGGTGTACTGTTACCAAGATCCCTGGTGTATACTGTCTGAACAGCGGAAGGGATCGCTAATGTATTTAGGTGTACTGTTACCAAGAGCCCTGGAATATACTATCTGAACAGCGGAAGGGATCGTTTATGTATTTAGGTGTACTGTTACCAAGAGCCCTGGAGTATACTGTGTGAACACCGGAAGGGATCGCTTATGTATTTAGGTGTACTGTTACCAAGATCCCTGGTGTATACTGTCTGAACACCGGAAAGGATCGCTTATGTATTTAGGTGTACTGTTACCAAGAGCCCTGGAGTATACTGTCTGAACACCGGAAGGGATAGCTTATGTATTTAGGTGTACTGTTACCAAGATCCCTGGTGCATACTGTCTGAACACCGGAAGGGATCGCTTATGTATTTAGGCATACGGTTACCAAGAGCCCTGGTTTATACTGTCTGAACACTGGAAGGGACCGCTTATGTATTTAGGTGTACTGTTACCAAGAGCCCTGGTGTATACTGTCTGAACACTGGAAGGTATCGCTTATGTATTTAGGTGAACTGTTACCAAGATCCCTGGTGTATACTGTCTGAACAGCGGAAGGGACCGCTTATGTATTTAGGCGTACTGTTACCAAGATCCCTGGTGTATACTGTCTGAACACCGGAAGGGACCGCTTATGTATTTAGGCGTACGGTTACCAAGAGCCCTGGTGTATACTGTCTGAACAGCGGAAGGGATCGCTTATGTATTTAGGCGTACGGTTACCAAGAGCCCTGGTGTATACTGTCTGAACAGCGGAAGGGATCGCTTATGTATTTAGGTGTACTGTTACCAAGATCCGTGGTGTATACTGTCTGAACACCGAAAGGGATCGCTAATATATTTAGGCGTACGGTTACCAAGAGCCCTGGTGTATACTGTCGGAACACCGGAAGGGATCGCTAATGTATTTAGGCGTACTGTTACCAAGAGCCCTGGTGTATACTGTCTGAACACTGGAAGGGATCGCTTATGTATTTAGGTGTACTATTACCAAGAGCCCTGGTGTATACTGTGTGAACACCGGAAGGGATCGCTTATGTATTTCGGTGTACTGTTACCAAAATCCCTGGTGTATACTGTGTGAACAGCCGAAGGGATCGCTTATGTATTAAGGCGTACTGTTACCAAGAGCCCTGGTGTATACTGTCTGAATATCGGAAAGGATCGCTTATGCATTTAGGCGTTTAGTTACCAAATGCCCGGATGTATACTATCTGAACACAGGAGGGGGTTGCTTATGTATTTAGGCGTACTGTTATCAAGACCCGGGTGTATACTGTGTGAACACCGGAAGGGATCACTTATATATTTAGGCGTACGGTTACCAAGAGCCCTGGTGTATATTGTCTGAACACCGGAAGGGATCGCTTATGTATTTAGGTGTACTGTTACCAAGAGCCGTGATGTATACTGTCTGAACACCGGAAGGGATCGCTTACGTATTTATGTGTACTGTTACCAAGAGCCCTGGTGTATACTGTCTGAACACCGGACGGAATCGCTGATGTATTTAAGCGTACTGTTGCCAAAATCCCTGGCGTATACTGTGTGAACACCGGAAGTGATCGCTTATGTATTTAGGCGTACTGTTACCAAGAGCCCTGGTGTATGCTGTTTGAACACCGGAATGGATCGCTTATGTATTTAGGCGTACTAAAGCCCTGGTGTATACTGTCTGAACACTGGAAAGGATCGCTTATGTATTTAATTGCACTGTAATCAAGACACCGGGTGTATGCTGTGTGAACATCGAAATGGATCACTTATGTATTTAAGCATACGGTTACCAAGAGCCCTTGTGTATACTGTCTGAAAACCGGAAGGGATCGCTTATCTATTTAGGCGTACGGTTACCAAGAGCCCTGATATATACCGGCTAAACACCGGAAGGGATCGCTTATGTATTTAGGTGAACTGTTACCAAGATCCGTGGTGTATACTGTCTGAACACCGAAAGGGATCGCTAATATATTTAGGCGTACGGTTACCAAGAGCCCTGGTGTATACTGTCTGAACACCGGAAGGGATCGTTAATGTATTTAGGCGTACTGTTACCAAGAGCCCTGGTGTATACTGTCTGAACACCGGAAGGGATCGCTTATGTATTTAGGTGTACTGTTACCAAGAGCCCTGGTGTATAATGTGTGAACACTGGAAGGGATCGCTTATGTATTTAGGTGTACTGTTATCAAGACCCCGGGTGTATACTGTCTGAACACTGGAAGGGATCGCTTATGTATTTAGGTGTACTATTACCAAGAGCCCTGGTGTATACTGTGTGAACACCGGAAGGGATCGCTTATGTATTTCGGTGTACTGTTACCAAGAGCCCTGGTGTATACTGTGTGAACAGCCGAAGGGATCGCTTATGTATTAAGGCGTACTGTTACCAAGAGCCCTGGTGTATACTGTCTGAATATCGGAAAGGATCGCTTATGCATTTAGGCGTTTAGTTACCAAATGCCCGGATGTATACTATCTGAACACAGGAGGGGGTTGCTTATGTATTTAGGCGTACTGTTATCAAGACCCCGGGTGTATACTGTGTGAACACCGGAAGGGATCACTTATATATTTAGGCGTACGGTTACCAAGAGCCCTGGTGTATATTGTCTGAACACCGGAAGGGATCGCTTATGTATTTAGGTGTACTGTTACCAAGAGCCGTGATGTATACTGTCTGAACACCGGAAGGGATCGCTTACGTATTTATGTGTACTGTTACCAAGAGCCCTGGTGTATACTGTCTGAACACCGGACGGAATCGCTGATGTATTTAAGCGTACTGTTGCCAAAATCCCTGGCGTATACTGTGTGAACACCGGAAGTGATCGCTTATGTATTTAGGCGTACTGTTACCAAGAGCCCTGGTGTATGCTGTTTGAACACCGGAATGGATCGCTTATGTATTTAGGCGTACTAAAGCCCTGGTGTATACTGTCTGAACACTGGAAAGGATCGCTTATGTATTTAATTGCACTGTAATCAAGACACCGGGTGTATGCTGTGTGAACATCGAAATGGATCACTTATTTATTTAAGCATACGGTTACCAAGAGCCCTTGTGTATACTGTCTGAAAACTGGAAGGGATCGCTTATCTATTTAGGCGTACGGTTACCAAGAGCCCTGGTATATACCGGCTAAACACCGGAAGGGATCGCTTATGTATTTAAGCATACGGTTACCAAGATCCGTGGTGTATACTGTCTGAACACTGAAAGGGATCGCTAATTTATTTAGGCGTACGGTTACCAAGAGCCCTGGTGTATACTGTCTGAACACTGGAAGGGATCGCTAATGTATTTAGGCGTACTGTTACCAAGAGCCCTGGTGTATACTGTCTGAACACCGGAAGGGATCGCTTATGTATTTAGGTGTACTGTTACCAAGAGCCCTGGTGTATAATGTGTGAACACTGGAAGGGATCGCTTATGTATTTAGGTGTACTGTTACCAAGATCCCTGGTGTATACTGTCTGAACACTGGAAGGGATCGCTTATGTATTTAGGTGTACTGTTACCAAGAGCCCTTGTGTATACTGTGTGAACACCGGAAGGGATCGCTAATGTATTAAGGCGTACTGTTACCAAGAGCCCTGTTGTATACTGTCTGAACATCGGAAAGGATCGCTTATGCATTTAGGCGTTTAGTTACCAAATGCCCGGGTGTATACTATCTGAACACAGGAGGGGGTTGCTTATGTATTTAGGCGTACTGTTATCAAGACCCCGGGTGTATGCTGTGTGAATACCGGAAGGGATCACTTATATATTTAGGCGTACGGTTACCAAGAGCCCTGATGTATATTGGCTGAACACCGGAAGGGATCGCTTATGTATTTAGGTGTACTGTTACCAAGAGCCGTGATGTATACTGTCTGAACACCGGAAGGGATCGCTTATGTATTTATGAGTACTGTTACCAAGAGCCCTGGTGTATACTGTCTAAACACCGAACGGAATCGCTGATGTATTTAGGCGTACTGTTGCCAAAATCCCTGACGTATACTGTGTGAACACCGGAAGTGATCGCTTATGTATTTAGGCGTACTGTTACCAAGAGCCCTGGTGTATACTGTCTGAAAACCGAAAGGGATCGCTTATCTATTTAGGCGTACAGTTACCAAGAGCCCTGGTATATACCGGCTAAACACCGGAAGGGATCGCTTATATATTTAGGGGTACTGTTACCAAGACCCATGGTGTATACAGGAATTTAAGCATGTTTGACAGATTTCAAGTCAAGTTTGATACCTATTGTCCATCCAGTACTTGCCCTTTAGAATAGCAATTTTTAGAAATGACCACATCTAAAACATTTTACGATCTCGGTGCAAATTTGTATGGTGTGCCAAAGAATTGTATTTTCTTGGAATGTTCAAGAAGTGTCCTAGAACCTGTTGATTAACTCTATATGAAAAGATATCATTCAACACAATAACAGTGCGATTACTAAATTTATTTATCATAGATACATAAGCGAGAAACCTGTCTTACAGGTTTGCGTCTAATATTGGGATTTTAATCACGTGATGTGATTTGTCATGTATTGTAAAGAGATAAACGAGAAGGTTCACAACTCGAGTGCATACACGATTTTCGTGTCTATGCATCAAAGTTTTGTAATATGAGTACGAAGCCGAGGACGCCGTTGTAGACTTAGCCAGTGGATCGAATTCTCAGCAAGTAACGGTAATACGCGTTTTAATTATGGCGGTTCTGATTTCTCTGATGTTACTGACCTTTTTCAAATATTAATACAAAACCAAAACTGATTTGTAAAAATAATCTGTCTGCAATAAAAAAAAAAAAAAGAAGCTTTTCCTTAAAAACAAAAACACGATCCTCTACGTCTGGAAGAATAACTAAAGTAACTTTTCAACCACATGTGATAAGTCCGCCGTGTGTAGCGGAAAATCGAACGAAACAAAGTCTCATTATTATAGATTTAGTCCTCTGAAGGGAAGTGACATAAAACAAAGAACCATTAATACCAATAAAATTCACTGGTAGAAGGTCAGGAGACCTAATGCCAATAAAATTCACTGGTAGAAGGTCAGGAGACCTAATACCAATAAAATTTACTGGAAGAAGGTCGGGAGACCGGAATATTGTGAATACTGAGTTAATTGTTCTTTGTCTTATTTTAGATTTGTGCAGATTAAATGTTTTTGGTAGAATAGGTAAAGTTAAATTTTAAGATTATTAAGTTGTTTCACAATACATTACTACAATGTTACTGTATAAAATTTGACTTAAGCTCTGGCTATCATGGTATTGAGATCGCTCCACTATTCCAGATATATCTGGGATTTATGTTGGAAGAGAACCACTACTGTTTCACGGTTTTACCATTCGCCTTGTCCTCTTCATCTTTCTTATTCTCAAAATGTTTAAGGCCTTTAATTAAATTAAGGAGGGAAAATGGCCTAAAAGTAACTCTGTACTCAGATGATGGCTTTCTTATTATTTCTTAGATATCAGCTAGACAGTTGGCTCAAGTAAGGGAAAAATCATGTCTTTGTCACCCATACTTGGCAACATTTACAAGCTTATGACTCGTTATTGTTATATGTCTATTGTGACTAGAAAGTCCTGGGACTGTCTCATTAAAAATGTAGACCCATTAGTTCTGCTAGAACTAAACTGTTGTGTTCAGAACGTTTCTATTCTTAATGCTGAAAAATGGATATTAAAAAAAATTCCCACATTACAGTGTTTTCAGGTTCAAGCAACGTGGCTGCAGGTGCATATACTGTAGAAATTGAACTAATGTTTTACAAAATGTGGGATGAAAGCGAGTCAAGAATGAGCTCGACTTGGCGTGAGCTTTTTGTCATTTTCTAGTATCTTTGCCTCTAAGTCACTTAAATTGTTTATAGATAAACAGAACTGTGTTCATATTACTAAATCAGGAAGTTTCAAAAGAATTGGCTTTCAGTGTTTTATCTGAATATGCTGGGTTTTTTAAGATTTTCGAATTAGTAAATCTTAAAAGATCAAACATTTCAATTATTTTATTCTCATGTTTGCTTATATATTGGAAGAAGCAAAACGAATATATACAAGGAAATGCAGATAGTTGTGGTGCCCCGCTTTCGGGGTTCTATCAGTAAGGGGCAGGATTAGTGACATATTGTCATGGTTGTGCATGTCTACATCTATCTGCAATGTCATGAATAACACACAAGCCAAATATGAAGGCCCCATGTCTTACGGTTGAATAGTTAAATTGAAGTAGGTCAAAGGTCACAGCCAACGTCACATGATAAATTGGGGGTACCAACGTAAAGGTATTGCAATTAGGGACACACTTGCCAAATATTAAGGCCCTACGTCTGAGGGTTAAAAAGATATGACCAAGGTTAAAGGTTTTGTAAGAGACGGAGAGACAGACAGACGAATGAGAATTCATGTCTCCACGCTTTTGCGAAAAGCGAGGGACAATAAAGGTGGAAATACTTTGCATATAAGTAGAACATATCCTTCAACTTGTCCTGTAGCTAATTAGAGAGGTATTTACACTTGTCTAATATTGATAATTCCTCTCGGGAATTTATTTTCATAAAATATTTCTTTTTTGTAAGAAAGATAACTCTTATAAATTAAGATCAATGAACTGCCCTCTTTCTTACAAGAGCAAGGGAGATACTGTTGTCTTCTCTTGAATCTCTTGGTCTTAATAAAAGCAAAGTTGGACTTTATAGTTTACATGCAGGGGGTGCAGCAGTAGCAGCAGTTGGTCTTAATGAACATTTGTTTTAAAAGCATGGCCGATGGAAATCAAAATCTGCTAAAGATGGGTATGTTTGTGAGGAGTTAAGCCAAAACTTTTCCATGTCAAAGAGACTTGGAATTTAGATTGATAATAATATTAATAATAATAAGTAAATAAATAACTGAAATAAAAGTAATCATCACTGTACTTATTTGTCTTCTTTATTTCTCGAAGTTCACATGAGCGCTTTATTCCTAAAGAGTCTTATATCTATATAAAACATATTTGACATCTCAGAGTAACGCGGGATGGTCCATTGATTTGAATTCAATTTGAAATGTTAAAAGATTCACTATTCAACATATATTGAAAGTGAATCAATCACTATATGAGAAAATATACATAATGCCCTCGGGACTGGTAGTCCACCAGCACCGATATTGAACAAGCAGTAATAATAACAAATATAAAAAGATATATTCGTGTATCGATTTTGTGTATGGTATGCACATTTCCGCAATTAATGTCTCTTCGGTGATACAAATACAAGGCTTAAATATTTAAAAAGCCATTAATCACCAGATTTACCCAAGCGTAAGAGTCAACGAACGTGCCTAAGAATAGAATCATGCATGACGGACGGAGATGTTACTTCATTTTAGAATGCTTTACAAAAATATATTGCAGTAAATTTGATTATAATAGATATCAGAACATCCATAGATGTCTGTAGATTTAGGTCACCATATTTAAATTATCAGTAGGTCAGTATAACTGCTAACAATATACTAGTGGCAGTTTCGTCAGCATAGCGGAATTATTAATGATACCAAATTTGTAAATTATCCTGAAATGAATAAAAAAGTAAAATTTGCTATAAAACTTAAAGTTTAAATGTTTTAGCCGTGAATTCTTTCTTCTCAGTTGAATTCATTGTCACTAAATCCGTTAGTTTATAGGAAAAGCAATGTTTTAATGCTTAATT
The DNA here is from genome assembly GCA_035048485.1 of Pteria penguin. Classification (NCBI taxonomy): domain Eukaryota; kingdom Metazoa; phylum Mollusca; class Bivalvia; order Pterioida; family Pteriidae; genus Pteria; species Pteria penguin. The sequence continues at coordinate 59,640,391 of CM068585.1, read as the reverse complement.
TTCTAACTAGTACGACTACATGATTTTATCTATATAAAATAACTCTTTTATCAAAGTCGATGCAGTGGTAGCCTCTCTGCATATTTTGGGTCATCAAATAAACACGAAAAAGTACCTTGGAATCAATCCAATCACTGATATGAAACAACATCGCACAACATATAATCTGATGTCACGACCTATATATACTGTAACACTTTGTGTTGATACAATGGCATTTCATTCACAGTTTGCCGACTGAGAGAGCAATAAGTAGAAATTATGTTCTGCTTTTATAAAAGTCAGTGGCAAGACAATGCGTTCGAAACTTACCTTACATACATATCTTCTTTTCTGCAGTATAATATTGTGGCGTGTATGGCCAGTAATGCAGGAGATGCCGACATACCTCTTATATGTGATCCATTGAGGCGTGTATGGCGAGTAATACAGGAGATGCTTGCACACTTATTGCTACTGACGATGTGGGTGCCAAACCTACACACATCCATTCACATTGGGTTCTCATATCAGATAGACTTTCATTTTAATGTTATAAAGTTTCATGTATTGGTTTACTTATAGATAAATTCATTTTCTAAAACAAAACAAGAAACTATTGAGTGCTATCCCTCTGGGCCATATCGCCCAGTAAATACCCAAAATGAAATTACTTTCATGTCCATATATAAAGATAAAGAAGAAAGAAGTACCGATCAGCAATCCAGTGTCGAATTCCAAGCCGGAGAGGTTAAGATATGAAATTGTCCCATACACACCGTTGCCAACACCGGAACATACAACATTCCGGGGTGAGACCAGGTGCTGAGGAGAGTTAACGTCTTCTGTTTGTATATAACACACTCTCCCAACATTTATATGGAAACGTCAAATACGGTGAAGTTCCCTATGTACACATTTGATTCTAATAAATTACTGATGACGTCATAAAGAGTATACAATAAAATTCATTTATATTTTAGAGAAATTAATGATTTTATAAAGTAAATTGAAATTACAAATTGAAGCCGACCGCACATAGCTCTGAAACTGTAATGCGTAATAAACTTGGAAGTTCATTGTATTCAAACTTCTAAACGTTTCGACTTTATTGATAAGTTCAATGACACCTCTAGATATCTTGATGATATTTTAGTAATCGATAACTCTGAGTTTCCAAACTATATATTGGACATTTATCCATCTATTTATCCATCTGAACTTCAATTAAACAAAACCAATACTTCCGACCAAAAAGCACCTTTTTGGACTTAAATATTAAAATTATTAACAACAAAATTTATAACGTGATGACTTTGGATTTCCTATCGTAAATTTCCCTTATCTAGATGGTGATGTCCCCAGTGTCCTGGTATTTATATTATATAATTGGTTCGGTTTGCTAGAGCCTGCACTAACGTTTTAGATTTTCACGAAAAAACTTTCTCAGATTACTTTTAAACTTCTTACACAGGGTTATAGATATCATAAACTTGGAAAAACTTTTAGTAAATTTTATAGATCTTATTCAGACATTTTATCTAAATTCGGAAATATTACTTTTCAACAATATGTATCCAGAGGAATTTCCCATCCCAATTTCTACGGTGATATAGTGTACAAACTAAGGAGGGTCAAAGGTTCCGATAATTTCATATCAGCTGGTTCTAAAATTATTAAACGCCTTCGACATCGACAGTATGACCCCGAGATCATCGCTAAGACCATAGGTCTTGTATTCGGTCCCTCTACAAACAATAGAGACTTGCATAAACATTAATATTCATCAAAACAATAATTGATATCTACGAGTGCGATATCAATACAAAGTATGAATTATTTCAGTATGGAATTAGGTACCAAAAATATATTTACACCATTGTCGGAGTGTTCTTCAAAACCGCCACAATAGGTTTGATGAAATTTAGTAAGGATTACGTATTAAAGGTCCAATTCTTTCTGATCTTAATGTAAAGAAATAATGTTTGGCATTCTCGGTTTAGAACTGTGGAGGCTGCTGAATAGTATCTTGAGTCCTTTGATAATTTTACAGACCAGCGCTTTGCAACTTTTGACCACTTTACTCTTCAATGATGTTGATTGACAGTTATAACTTAGATTGACAATTATCAGTTATTTGTATAGGACACAAACTTATCACTGACTTCAAATAAAGATTTAATTATGTTCAAATTTGTCAAAGTCAATGCATATGATTTGTTTTCATCATTGTTACTTCCTTTGGCGGTTAATTTGTAATTTTGATTTAATTTATTTTAATTTACTGAATACATAACGAGCTAGATGACGACCAAATGTGAAAGTACAAAAATTTAAAGTGAAAGGATGAAATTTCAACCGAAATTGCATAATTTAACATAGAGAGATATCAATATATATAATTGTTTTTACTAGTATAAGATGTTGTCAGGATCGAAATGAATAATAAGATATTGTAAAAATAAATCACATCAGTGATCTTCATGTTTATCCCATATAAGTTCTGGTACATTTAGAAGAGGGGGCAGACAGGATAAAGGGAGGAGATAGTTGATGGGGAGAGAGGTCTGGGTAGGAAGAAATATGACTAGCATCACCCATCCCGTCCCTGTTGGCGTTATCGTAAAAAAAACCCCCCTGACTACGAACATACAAAAATTTTACAAATTCTACCTTACACATCATCCATAAAAGAAGTATTTATCAATTCAACGTAACAAACTCCATACACAGAGTTGGTTAGGAGTTTGACTTTCATAGTCATACATTCTAAGCAAAAGTGCTATACTTAAAATTTAGAAATTTAAACCGTGCAGCGACTTCGCCTAGCCTACAAAGCATGCCGCATATAACGTCACGCCACGGAGACAACCCAAAAAGTTTGTTCCAATGACGAACATATATTACGGCATGCTTAGCAGATCGAGAATGTGATATCCCCACCTCGGAACCGAGCCACGTGCAACCAATTTCAAATCATAATATTTAGAATATTCTTTTCACAGAAATCAGTAAAGTATGGATCGATTACAATTTTGGTTCACAGGTATTAGATACCGCGTTTGCTGTTTGATGACTTTGGCAAGTGGAAATATCACCGCCAGTAGGTTAAGATCCTCCGATCAAATAATCGAGTTTGCAATTAAATACAGCAACACATGGAATCCTGAACGTAGATATTGGAACCCAGGTGTATATTCCGATTTTATGCTAGATCCAAACTTCTATACAACAAAGGTACCCTGTATTGGTAATAATTGAGTCGCAAGCCTTCAATTCATCAGAACACGTTCTTACGTAAATTTCAGATAATTCAGAACACCGCCGCTCAACTAATTATCAGGACAGGCAAGCGTGAACATATTCAGCCAATCCTTTTTGAATTACACTGGCTTTCTGTCTGCTGTAGAGTGCAATACATACTTCGTGCCTATGTCTTAAAAGCTCTCCATTGTTTAGTGACGGGCTATCTTTCTGAGCTTGTCCGTGAATACAGACCTCCGAGGGCTCTTCGCTCAGATTCCTCAAATCAGTTGATCGTACCTAAAACGGGAACGAAAATTTACGATTCCCGTGCATTTGACAGAGTGGCACCATCTCTCTAGAATGAACTTCATGGTGACTTCTGCCACATAACTGAGCCAGTAACTTCTCTTTTTTCTTCCACTGCGTTTGAGGAAAATAGACAATATACCAGGAGGAGTATTTATATTTTTAAATGTGTGTCCTTTGATTATACGCTGTTGCGATAAGTGGGAAGGTCGGCCCGTAAACCGTTTAAGCACATAAAATTGACTGTTGTCATATCAAATGAACGTCCTAACTTGGTACGGTAACTGCACCATAATCGAATATTTTTGTGATATCCTTATGTGGTTTTTGTCATATCATTACACCATATACTGTACATCTCGTGGTGACTTCTGTCATAGTTAAGCGCTTGGCTTACGGCGCCGACGATCCGGGTTCGAATCCCGGGTTGAGCCACTATGTTTAAGAGGTTGGTAACCTCTTGCTTCCATGTCGCGATATAACTGAAATATTGTTGAAAGCGACGTAAAACACCAATCAACCACCCAACTACTGTCATATGGCTGATTCAGTAACTTTACTTTCTTTCTTCATCTAAACATTTTAAACGGGACCTTAAAGACCGATCTTTTAGGAAAGCCTTTCTGCGATTTGTACATAAGTATATATTGCGTGTTTTGAATGAATCTGTTTTAGGACACCTTTTGGGACACTGTTAAGCAATTTAAGGTTGTTTCATTCCATTTTATCATGCCTTTTTGCTATATTTGTGTTATTCTCTTTTAAGATTAGACTTTCGATAAGTTGTCATTATTATATTTTACTCTTGTTCATTTGTTGTTTCGGATCACTCATTGGAAAGCGATGACCTATTCCAGTTTTGTTTATTTATAAAACTATTCCCAAGATGCCCATGATCAAATATGCGTATAGAAAGATGCAAATTTCATATTTCACAGAAAATAGAATAAGAGCTCGAATATTGAATATGACATTATTTAGGTTATATGTATATACATCTTGTTTATTTATTAATGACTGTTCATGTTTGCATTGTATTTGATCACTTGTCTGGGAAAGTATCTCTTGCGTGAAAATAAGAAAATGCACCATATTGAAGTGGGAATAGTATAAAAGCTCGATTTATTAGCAATATTGTCTATAGAGGTGAAATCAGTCGCCAATGAAATTAGAAGATATCAAAGCATCCTTATATCTCACACAAAATCCATGATACATGATAAGTAAACAAGTACACATTTATGGCGTACACGGAATTCTTTTTTAAGTTTTAGGTTTTAGTATTAACACATTTATACGTAATAGGGTCGGTAAGTCTCGCGCGGATTTGGTTTTCTCTTTACCGTCAGTTCTTGATTTCCGGGTACATCGGTTTAACACGTCATTAGAAACTCATTGCTTGATAAAGATGGTCTATTGTTTCGCGTATGGCTGCACTCATTGAAATTGGAGGAATAAACACTTGTAGCTTGTTTCGATTTCCAGTGAATCTGAAGGAGAGACGCCAGTGTAATCAAAGGTGTAGGTAGGTAAATATAAAAAATATTAATACATGTAGACCTACAGTATGTTACTGTTACTAACAGTGTTAGTTGTGAAAACTAAACCGGCCAGGAATGACGGAATGTAACGACTAAACTTATTATTTGAAGTTTATCTCCCCCCCCCCCCCCACTTCTAAGTTGAACTTTTTAAAAGGCAATGGATATACTACTATGCAATATATCACTTTCTTACCCATTATTGCTGTATGATTCATACATATATATTGCCGTGTAGAGCATATATCACATTTTACCCATCAGCTATTCCTCTTCTGACTGACCACTCAAACAAAACTACCTACTGAAACTAGGTCTCGTACATTACACAAACAACAAGTAGATTTACAGGTGAACTATCATGATTCAGGTAACTAGACTAGATCTGTGATGGCGTGAATAATCTAATCACTTCAATACTATATAAATTAATACATGTAGTAGCTCAGATAAGATTCGATAGGATTGCTTGTATATTAGCATTCATCCTAACTGCATGGCAAATGCTAAATGATACATTTTGACATGATTCAAAAACAAAAATCAAACAAATGATTTTATATATATATATATATATATATATTCAACTATTAAGTAGGAATGTACATTTTTTTTATTTTGTGACTCATCTTTAAGAGAGCAGACAGGCATTATACTCATAATGATCAGCTTTGTAGTTGCTATTTTAAAGACGGGAATAATGATAATGGCCGACCATCTTCTGATATTCTAAAGCAGTAGATTTCACTGAAGTGTACACCCCAAGAGGTAAATTACCTTTCAAAAGCATTTAGTAAAAATGTATTTTTTTATATAAGGTTATGTTTGTGATTACATGTATATGATTTACTTTGAACCATGCTTTTAGTTTTTTGGAAATACCTCATTGTCCTAGAGACTTCTAGAATGCATATACAATGATAAATGAAGATATATTTTCATTTTTTATCTAATCTGATGTGTATACCTAGTATATATGTATTTATCTTTTTATACTAGAATCCTAGAATCTTTTATTTATGATTATATATAACAAATATAGTGAATACAAATTACAATGGAGTCTGCAAGGGTAATGATGCAAGGTGCTTGGTTTATAATTGAAGGGTCATTGATTCTAACTCTGTAGATACCATGATGATCAGATGAAACAGAATAAACTGAGGCTCCATATCATGGTAGATGAGGATTGACATACATCACAAACAAAGAAGTAAAGGCACAAACTAATATTATAAACATATAAATTATAATGATATTAATTAATGTTTTTCTATAAAAGATGTAGGATCAAACCAGAGGAAACAGTTTCCTCTCAAATGAGGGAACTCTACCAGATGAGAATGAAATTGGAGCCATGGGAGGAGATATTAGTATGTATCATCTTTCATCAAAGTGTGATGACCATAGATACCAAAATGCATGCTCCTCAGGTGGTTGTAATGACTATACAAAGAAACTTATGGTAAGTGAAACATGAAAGTCATTTGTTTTATATAATCTAATCCAATGAAATATGGTTCTACCTTAAAGATACTATTAATTAATTTAAAAAAAACTTACATAGTAGATAATGATGTGATATCTGATTCATTCACTATAAGGTCATAATTAGGTAAAAAAAAAATACTAGAACAAAAAAAAAAGTGGTAACTGTATTTTACAAAGTTAATTTAGGATAAATATTTTAAGATATATAAAAATGAAATTATCAAAAGAAGATAAGTAATTTTTCCTTTGAACAGTTTTTTAAATTATTTAAAAAGACATTTCATAATACATGTATTAATTATTAATTCTTATTCTCTCCTTGTCCCTCTCTTTTTTTCAGAAAAATTTCATTCCATTGATGTAAGGAATTTGCCAAAATAAAAGTCCAACATAGCAAATATGTTGATCCACCAGGATGGATCTTTCTAGACTCTCATGATTTGTATGTCCTTTAGGGTCAAACTACTAAGTCACAACACTGACTTCTTGTAGATAAAGCTGACCCTGAATCTGTTGCTACATGTAATAATCATGTGAACTTTTTAATATTATGTGTCCATCTCTGTCACTAACTGAAATTGAAAATGTATAAAATTTCTGCTCTCATTTACATATACATTAAAATAAAAAAATATGATGAAATGAAATCTGATGAAAATTATGGGAAACAAAAAGATAAAAATAATGCTTTTATAATGAAATATATGACTTCACAATAACCATGACGTCAGATACCTGCACAAATGGGAAATAACTCTGTATTGCAAAAACACCAAATTAGGATATAAATTTGCAACTAATCTAAAATGTATTATCAAAATATTTTTAAAAAATTACTTGATTTGAAGTAAATTGATTAACAAATATTCTTGAATTTGAAATAATACAGAGGGATGAAATGTCTGTAGATGAATATATTTGTTTTTAAGTTTATGATCCTTACAAGTTACTTGTACATGCATTAGTTAATACAGTATTATTTTGATGCATTGATTGTATGATGAATATACACACACTGTGTTTGTGTCCAATAGAATTTAAAAGATAACCATAATATATATTTGTAATATCCTGCTCATAACCCAACACATACCCATACAATAATGCTGCAGCTACATGTACATGATGGCATTTACCGGTACATTTCCCCATGGGACATTCACATGATGAACTCTGAATTACCCCATACATCTATTTGTGTACAATTTTATGAAAGAAATGAAATCAATCCCTCAACATGAAACCAATGGTAGGAATCGAACCTACTTTACTAATGTAATGCCCATATGCACATTGGTGTGTTAAAGAGGGATTGCTAGTTCTTAATTAAGAATGTCTGAAATATTATAGATGTATGCATGTAATATTTTATTATAACCTGTTCATTCATACTTTATTTATCTTTAGTTGAATATTCTGTTATAATATTGATAATGCCAACATGTATGGTTTATGTCAATAAAATCTTGAATCTTAATTAAACATTAATATTGTTCTCAATGGTAAACTGCATTGGAAAGTGATGATAAAAGCTAACTATCCCTCACTGTTGCCCTGTAACTACCCTTAACAATGCATCCCACCCCTACATGATACGCACAATAGATCTACATGTACATGTACATGATTCATGAACAATGTTTATTAATCTGTATTGTAGCTATATATCTATTTATGTCTGGACTATTTATATATGTTAAATAGTCAATTTTTACATCTTATTGATAGACCAATCGGTTCTACGAATTACCGAAAACACTGATATTTACCGAAAACATGGGACGAAGTATCAAAAACATGCATGTACAAATGTATGCACCAAAAACACATTTTGGTTGGCACTACATGCATATACCTTTAGATCCAAAGATCAAAAAGAGCTGAAAGTCGTGTTTTGAAGAGTACAATCTTGCCTTAAACATAATAATTATGAATGGAGACAGCACACAGCACGAAACTGCCCTGAACACTTGCAAAATGGACTGGATATTTTTTCTGTCTCTGCCATAACAAATTTTATCTATCATATAATGTTAACTTTCATTTCTTTTCTAACTTTTAATATAGTAATGCAGTTGATTACATTTAATGTTGACAAGAGATCATCTGAGCTTGAACTGAGCCATACAGTGATGGCTTGTTACTGCAGGTGTTAATTATTATTGCCATTTGTAGCAAAAAGGAAAAAAATACAAGTTAAACACTGGTTAGAAAATGTTTATATAAATCAACAGCATATCACAATGCATGTTTTCCGTACATACAAGCGTGTCTTCGGTACTTTGCCCCATGTTTTAGGTAACTGTCTGTGTTTTCGGTAATTCGTAGTACCCAGACCAATTAATATTGTGAATGATTTGATGATCATGTATATTGCATACATTATGTTTGTTTTTAGGTAGATAGATCTTTGTGTTACTTGATGTACATGCATATATTATTTATCACGCAACAGTGGCTTTCGCCATTATTTTGGCTCTACGGCCGAGTCGGATATCTTTAAGCTTCCTTGGCCTTGCTAATACTATAATAAATAATAAGGAATAGAATTATTGTACATAGATTATACATTTAAATATACTTTTCTACGTCATTACTACTTGATAATAAAAAATACAGAATCTTGTTATCCTCTCTCTCTCCCTGCACACACACACAAACACATGTACACACACCTACAGTAACCTCTAAGTCTTACGACTTTACGTTACTGCACTGACGGTACCCTGCACTGACATACCTGCACTTTGTATGATTTAACCCCGCATTGACGCTTGGATATTTGCATTTATAACTCTTATTCATCTAAGTATGGTGAATCGCTGTACACGGCCACATCTACAGGTACTTCACTTTTACGAGACGGCTTAGATTGTTTGTTCATGTAGTTCGCCCCGTACTGCAGTGATAGAGCCATTTTCTACGATGTACCCGGAAGTGATAAATCTCGTAAAGTCTCGGAGGTCACATGACGAGACTTACCGACCCTATTCTGAATCATCAGAACGCATTATCTCGGTGCTCAATGCGGTAAACTCGCGTGTAGTTTGTATTTTATTGTTTATGAAGATGCATTTACAAACACCTCGATTAATTATCGGATGAATAGTATACGTAAGGGATTTAGTAAATCTGAGATACTTCCCGAAAATATTTGATAAATATACAGACTATAGTATGATAATTTTTGTATAAAGATACCTGACTTCAAAATCCGAATTTTGTAATTGCAGCAATTTCTCAAAATGAAATTTATTAATAAAGGCTTCGATCTACTTAACATTTCTAATATTTTCCGTGATCATAGAGTCACATCTAAAATCCCCCAATATTTTGAGAATTTAGAACCTCCACTTATTTGTTACCAGTACAAAAAGCCTATAAGAAATCTTATTTTAAATTATAATAAAGTTACATCTAACCCTGATGTTTCAGACTCCATTCCTTCGTCATGTTCTCGTGAAATTCTAAATATGTTTATAAACCGGCAGGTCATGCTATTACTGGTGACCTAAACTGTATTTCGGACAAGAAATTGCGCACCCTTTTTGGAAAAGGACCTAAATATAGGTTACCGTCCAGGATAGATTTCAATAAATGCGGTGACGTTATAGAAGATACTTTAACTACATTTTTGTAAACGTTGGTGTAAATAAGAACAGGTAAAGGTTCATGCTCTTAATGATTGGAAATACGAGATTTTAAGAATTGTCGATATCCGTATTAAAAACTTTACGGAAAATCCACATTTATTTCAACAGCCTAATACATTGACGGCAATTTCTATTGAAAAGAAGATAGCTGACTTACATGCTAAATATGTCTTTGTTCCTGCTGATAAAGCAGGTATTAACATAATAGTTGTTTGAAAACTACATTATATTGAAGTACTTAAAAATGAATTAAACTCCACTCATACATATGTGGAAAGCCCTACCTCAAAAGACAGCACCTTGCACGATCACCTCATGACCATGTCCGACTTCAAAATTAAAGAAAAAAGAGGAATTACTGGCTCAGTTATGTGGCAGAAGTCACCATGGAGCTATGCAATACATGGATATAAATAATATACTAGAACATATAACAAATTACACAAATATTTGATTGTAGTGCAATTACGATACCGACTTAGGACGGTCATTTAATTTGACAAAAGCCAAACAAATGGTGGAAGGTGGGCCCGTAAACCGGTTAACCACACCATTTGTTTGGCTTTTGTCAAGTTAAATGACCGTCCTAAGTCGGTATCGTAATTGCACTACAATCAAATATTTTTGTAGTGTGTTATATGCTCTAGTATATTATTTATATTCATGTATTGTATAGCTCCATGGTGACTTCTGCCACATAACTGAGCCAGTAACTCGTCTTTTTTCTTTCTTTGATAAAGCGCCAGGTATGTCAGTTTTAATCGGACCCTCTAACGGAGAGCTATTTATACAAAATCTATGTGGCAAAGGGATAAATGTCACAATGATGTAAATAAGAAAGTAGATTGTAATATGTGATTATGGAATTCGCAACAATGTACGACATACTTTTTCTGTTTTGGAACCCAGAAAATAAGAGAGGAAACCTGGTACCCGGATGAGTTACTGCCTCTTGTATAGGTAGCTATTCCCTCACTGAACATAAGAATGAATGCCAGTGTTATATATAAGCTGAATCTGAATTCTATTTACAGAAGATACATGTATGCTGTATGATGCAAATCACCAAGGACATGCACATAAAACATGATTGTAATCAAATGAACACAAAAAACCGACATAACAAATTTATAAATACTTCTCCATGTAGACAACATGGATCAAACGTACATTAAATTTAATGCAACATAAAGCCTAACATATCATTAAATTCCTAATAACAACGTATTGATAAATCCATATTTAGCGTACTTTTCATTGATATTTCCATGATCTATGATGTCTAAGCTAATACGTCATAAGTCCTACCTCTAATTACGTTATTACAATGAAAAATTACGTCACTTTGACGTTTTCACGCCATTCGTCCGCTTGAAAAAGGTTACTTTTTAAAATCACTGATTCAACAGCAAGAATGGCACTCGAAGTCATGATTAAACCGTCACGAAACTGAGGGGAAAGTTTCGACAGCACCGAAATACAGTTTCTGACAGAGTTGATTGAGAAAAGCATACATGTACATGTCATAAATAGTAAACTGACAAACAACATAACCAGGAAACGCTGGGAAGATATCACAACGAAAACAAACTCTCTAAGAGTAGCTAGATGATCGGTCAAGGAAATAAAAACTACATGGAGAAATATTTCTCAAACTGCTGAAAAGGAATATAACGATACTACAGTATATCACGGAGAGAGGCGGACCTTGTCCCCAAATCTCTATCATCTGTTTCGGATACAATAGTCGATATAAAGTCTAAAACATTTTATTCATAAATTATGAATGGAAGCATTGGAAACTTACTATTGCACTTATATTAGATTCATTTCGATTTGATTTGATTATTTCAGTAAGCTATATAAACACACCTCCCCCACCCCTATTGACAATAGTCGATTGATATAAAGAATCACCAACTTTCAATGGATTAAAGGGGTTTGAAAACCAAGGCCCAGAAATAGGTATGTATTAACAATTCATTGCATATTTATAACGTCTAAACAAATATTTTATTCATAAGTTATGAATGGGAACATTAGAAACATACTATTGCACTTATATTAGATTGATTTCGATTTGATTTGATTATTTCAGTAAGCTATATAGACACATCGCCCAATTTATTTTGTATTTTTCTTTCACACCATTAATCCTGTTTCTTCGTTATGGTCACCATATCCGTCAAAAAAAAAAAAACACCCAAAACGTGGCATAGCAACATGTATCATACAACCAGCAAAAATAGTTCAAAGAAACCAAAGCAAAAAAATTCCTTTTCCCATAGGGTCCCATGTTAAATTACCCAAATTACAGCAAGATTTACACAACTTTCCACATCTTAACTTTATGTGAACCATATATCTAAATGTTTGTCAGACCATCCCCTATCAGAAAATAATTTCACCAAGGTAATCTACATTAATTTCCTGAAAATTCTGCTGGAAGGGGGATGATCACCCCCAAAACTTTGAAAAAAATCTTATGTTAACAAAAACCTTTTTTCATAAAAAATATAAAACATATATACCTTCTTATTTTGTGCACCAGATGCGCATTTCGACAACTTATGTCTTTTCACTGATGCTCTTGGCCGAATGGTTTGAATTCTCATATTATATAAATATTTAAAGAGCAGTATTTAAACTAAAATGACCGAAAAAGTGAACCAAAGAATCAATCTAAGGACAGAGCTATGCATGTGGGAGATACTTCTTAGTTTTAGAGTGACTTATGATGCCCTCGGGCACTATCAGTCCACCAGCAATGACACCGGCTTAGTGGTTATGTCATAAAATTTGTACATTAGCGAAATAAGATTAAAATTCATGATTTTACAGCAGAGTCAATGATCCAATCAAACCTCTGAGACATTGAATAGTAGTCCCTCCTTCCCTATAAGAGATCAGTCTACAGGCAACAAATCACGGCTCGTTAATTACCATGTTTTGACCTAATTTAAACTCCTACTTTATAAATATGACAACTTCTTCCCTTATTTTTATACCCCCGCAAAGTTTGGGGAGCATATATTAATCACTCTGTCTGGGTGTCCGTCCGTCCGTTTGTCTGTACATCAACCATGTCCGGACCATAACTTCTTCATGCTATATTGCACACCAAACATTTTTCATACACTTGTTGTCCATGGCCCAATGGCGAGTCATGATCTTGAAATTAGGTCATATCTACAAGGTTAAGGTCACAGTGACAAAATTCTTGTTAGGGCTATAACTTCTTCCTGCTGCATCGTGGACATTTGAGATTTAAGGATTTTCATGAAGGGATATAATTCTATTCTTAAACTTTTTAAAAGAGTTGTGGTCGCTTCAACACTTTATTAGTCGACGTTGTTGTCGCGAGTGTATTTGTTCTTTGAGGACAGCTCAAATTTATACATTAATACACTGAGTGACCCAAATAGGACGTTAAATCCCCCCATGGAACAATCACTGCTAATATAGAAGACCCGAAGAGCGAAGCTGGTCGGAAAATTCTGTAATATATAACAATGGTGAATCCATCGCCTCTTTGCCAGAAATAGAGGGGCGTAGTTTGCAATTTTTACCATAAAAAAAAAAGAAAAAGAAAAAACTCCAAACATTTCAATATGTAGGGTTTTGACAAAATTGTGGGTCATCTTCGGGGTCACAGTCGCCACTTATATAAGGTGCATTTTGTTGAGAAGTTCTATATGTTAAAGATATAGATCTGCACTATAGGAACTGTCCATTATGGAATTATCCTCTCTATTGTCTAATTACTTATGTATATTAAGATAGAATAAAGAAAGAAGAAAAAAAAAAGAAGAAAAAAAAAAAGAAAATAAAAATCCAGCCCCTATTCTCCCCAGAAAGTCAATTCTCAATTGGAAGATACCAGTTCATGCAGTGAAACTGAAAAAAAAAATAATAAAAGTAAAATAACGTTACTATTTTTCATTACAAACTCTCATGCATATCCCAAGAAATGATGTCATCTTTGTGTACAAGATACTCTATGTCGTATCATATGACGTAAGGATGGTGTGTGAATGGTGTTGGGCATGCATGTTCTGTATAACGGTAAGTAATCCATATTGTATGTCCCCGGTCTTGTAGACCAAGGGGGCATATAGTGTTTGAGTTGTCCGTCTATCTCATACCATCCCGTTCCGTCCTGCGTTCAATAAAAGATGCATAACATTGTATATATAGGTGATAGAGCTTTCATATTTCACATGTGTATTTCTTGTGGTAAGACCTTTCTTTTTGTACAACATTTTACCTTCTGATCTAGACATTAGAAGTTAACCTATATGTAGTGGAAAAAACTTTAAGCTATTTAACAAGTGCATATTTTGCGGGATTGCCTTTCTACTAGTAGAACAAAACTTTTCCCTTTGAGATTGACCGAAATTTAAGAAAACAATGGTTCATAATATAACTTTTGAATGGTACTTGATAGGACTTTAATATTTCACATACGTATTCCTTGAGACAAGGCCCTTTCCATCGATAGCATATTTTGTTTTTACCTCTTGGCCTTTACCGTGATTTTTGACCTACATTTCAAAAACCGTAATATTGGTTATAACTTTTAAATCTTTAACAAACAAGGCTATCACATTTCACATGTGTATTCCTTGTGACAAGACATTTCCGTCGATAAAGTAACTTTTTACCTTGAAAACTTGACCGTGACTTTTGCCGTATATTTCAAAACTTTAACATTGGTTATAACTTTTGATTCATAAAAGGTATTGCTTCCATATTCCACATTGATGTTTCTTGTGACAAGACCTTTAATAATAAGTTTTGACCTTGTTACCTTAACTGTGACCTTTGACCTACATTTCAAAAGCTTTAACATCGTAAGCGGTATTGCTTTCATATTTCACATGTTTATTCCTTGTGACAAGACCTTTCTGTTGGAATAATATTTTTTTTTACCTTGTGACATGACCTTTGACCCGTGGTTTTTTTTTTTAAACTTTGACATCGCTTATAACGTATTAATCAGAAGAGGTAGGGGTTCCATATTTCACATGAGTATTCCCATGGAGTGGGTTGCAATTAAGATATAGAACAGTGCAATATTTGTCTTATTTAGACTAAATTGCTGCCCAGGACATTCGTGTTTCACAAACACATCTCGTCAAGTTTGAATCAAAATTGCACTTCAATAATTTTTGAATTAATACAAACAGCTCTGTGCTCAGTCGTTTCGTTGACAGGCCCTTTATTGGCTTATAAGATCTACAATCTTTTCAATTGAGTCCTTAGAAGACGAGATTGTTTCTTTTTCTTCATAACTGGTCAAAAGTGATGTTTGCGGCTTTATTTCATGAGTACTTACTGAAATCCCCAAGCTTCGTTAAATATGAAAACTTTAACAAAACTTTAATGTAGCTTTAATGCTGTGAACCAATTATTGAAAATTGATACAACAGATTTTAATGAGACATTAAATATTTTAGTTTAATGGAGGTTTAATGAATGATTAAGTATCGATACAACCGGGTAATGGTCTTTCACTGCAGTAAGATTGCAAATAAAGATACATTTTCTCTTGCAATATGAGATGAAAACCTAACATTTCACATGCTTATTTATAATGTATGTGGGTTCTTTAAAAGTCTGTAAACAAACCACTTTAATGTATCTATTCTTTTACTGAAAGTGCTTTATTCACAAAAGTCATATCATATACGTCATCTTGTTGGAATGAGATCAGAAAAATGCGTTTCTGATTTATTGATGTTAGCTTTTGCAACAAGCGTGGAATCGAGAAGAAAATAATTGATCAGAACGTGATACATTTTTATTAAGATTTCAACGATTTTTTCTTATACTTTCCAACGATATGTAAAAAGTTATTCTTATATGTCGCATAAAAGCCTTTTTCGATTCAAAAAGATAACATCCAAGTAAATAACGAGAAATCAATTTCTGGGTTATTGATTTTGTGGGGGCGTCCAAGTGCTCCGACACTTTTTACGCCGACAGTTTTAACTACGATACTTTTACTTCCAACAGTTCTTAGTCGGACGCTTGTAACTCCGACACTTTTTACTTATTTTACTATAACATAAGGGTAATTGCTACGTGTGTGTATCATGCACTGAATAAGCAGTATAAACCGTTTCGACGTTACTGGGGGACTAACATTTTGGTTGGCAAATGATAACGTTTCCCATAAAAATTTTGATATCATAATGAAAAATTGATTGTCTCTAACGTCATATTGCGAGAACAGATGTCATTTTGCCAACCAAAACGTTAGTCCTGCAGTTACGTTGAAAGGGTCTATAGTATTAACGTGCTTTTACCATAACTTTAAGACCGAATATTACAATGCCTAGCTTGAAAATCTTAAAATTTACATATTTTAACAATGTCATAAACATGTGTTCCTCGACAACACAAATAAACGTGCGTTCTTTTTTACATATTTAACACAAGTTGCGCATTTAAGAACAGTTCATCAGCGTTTGTGAAAGTGCTATTAGAATAACATCGATCTATCGTGTAATCTTTCAAATGCGTTTTCACGAAGATGCGCTTTTACACAAACGTGCCATCAACAGCAAAGCAGCGCGATAGGCCTTATTACATATAATATCCGCATAGGGCCTGTCTCGATGTTTGAATGCTTTAACATGTTATAAAAGTGCAATGACATGATAGAGCGTTTAGTCTAGTCAACATAGACAAAAAGGGACTGTTCTTGCAACTTATTGCAACAGAGTCATTTTTTATTGTTGTCATTTTCATGTTATTTTATAATTACAAAACAAATACAACAATGTAGATCAGAGTATTAATGCAATGAATTCCTTTCATATTATTTGATCGAAGTGGACTGAAAAATGTAATATGAATATGAAAAACCCCCAAAATAGTATCATTCGATAGATTATTACACAATTATTTCAGTCAGATACTGGATGATACATGCTTAGAGAATTTCATAACATTAAATAAAGAAACTGTATTTAAAAGAAAACATCATCATAGAATTGACGTAAACGTGTTTTCATAATTATGGAGATGTAAAAATTTGCATAATGTCTTTTTCAAAACAGAATTTCTAAAATGTTATATGGAGTTAGTTTATCAGCTTAATGCTTATATACAGGTTTATAGTGATAAAATACAACGTGGTGTAGACGCAATTATTGTGTAGAACTGTAGATGATAATATGGTGTAGACTTATATATTAAGATGTGGTGTGCATTGAAACCCCGAATATGGTACAGTCTGGTACACAACAGTATGGTACATTCTGGTACACATATGATAAAGTGGTACAGACTGGAACATGCGATGTGGTACAGTTAGGTACACTATCATAGCCGGATCTAGAAATTTCTGGGGAGGGGCTGCAGTCTCCCATGACTGATCTCATAATATGATCAAAATTATTAAGTACTCCCTTGTGTACTTGTTAATATTTGTGACAATACGAGTATCATACTTAAGAAATATCAGGATTTGTTATAATCTGTTTTTGTTGGGATGATGAGTTATTTACAACTGCATGACAAACAATACAGAAACATCAGTCTCCCTATTCGTTTTCCACGACATGAAATCGAGAGGTCTTGCATTATCACATAGAAGGTAAAGATCACAGTGAATGTGTCACCTGAAATCACTCACTGCTTAATGTGGGTCGGTTGCATACTGTAAATATCAAAACATTGTATATGTAACAATTCAAATTTAATTTTCTATCTATATGCATTTATTTCATAAAACATCCCAGATGTCAGGTCGAACTAGCTGGACCAGCTCTGAACTGGTTTAATGGCCTGACAGACACAGCGAGGGGATCATGGATCTTAATAGAAAAGTATTTCCGTGATAAATATGTAACTCTGAATCACGCTAGTCCTACCATATGTATGAAACTGAAATATTTAACAATATATCTTTACAACCAACCCAAAGTATCGAGTTACAGCACTGTGTCAGAAAAGGGCAAACTTTAGGGAAAGCTGACCATGAGGTAATGGCGGCCTGCTAAAAAAAACTTGCAGGGTTTTTTTTTTGTCAGAGCAGGGTCACCAAAGAATGCGTCGTCCGCCCTTAGTGCTACTTAAATGGGAGTGTCATGTGGATACAAGACTCACAGCCAAAATATAAATACCACCCCTACCGTTGCAGCTGTTACAGACCGTAAACAAACAGAAGCGAATGAGCTACGCGAACAAGTGGCCAACCTTACCTTGCAAAATCAATGGTGGAGCAGGGAAATGGTACCGTTACAACTGCACGTCCACAGCGTTCCAATAAAAGATGTTCTCGGTGTCAAGGTGAAGGTCACATGCGGCGCGAATGTAATTTTAATGGAGACAAATCCGACCCTAATACGCAGTGTCAAGTGTGTTTTCAAATGGACATCCAGCGTTACAGTGCCTACAATTTATTAATGTGCCACTGCCAGCCTCGGTTGACCGTGTCCTTGATCAGAGGCAAGGGGAAAGGGATCGCTCCTCGGGAAATTGGGAAGTTCTTGAGGAGGGACCCCACTACAGTAACTACCGATTCTTCAAGTTACACCTATACGATAGATGTCCTCTCATGTGATTTTTCTTTAGATAGTGAAAGTGATAGTGAACACCATCATTCATTTATGTATATGCCTGTTTATGTAAATAATATGCATATTTCTGCTTTGATTGATACAGGTAGCACTGTGAATATTATGTCAAGGGATATTTATGAATCTATACCAAATTTATGTAAATTACCTATTGACCATTCAGACTGTACAGGGGTTTTACTAGCAAAAATGCAAAGTTAGTTATTGATGGTACAAGCAAGATTAATGTTACAATCAATGGTGGTACTCATGATGTTGTATTTCATATTCTTGCATCTTGTACTCATCCCATCATATTGGGAATGGATCATCTTACGAAAAACACAGTGGTGTTAGATTTTAGCAAATTTGATGTACATACTAGTCCGTCTAACAATGTCAAGTGTGTGTCAAGTGTACAAATACTTTTGATGAATGTGAAATTATTGTCAAGGGTACAGCATTTAGTCCAGTAGTATATAATTCACAAGGTATATGTTTCAATGTAACACATTTGAATAGAAAAGTTGTTCTTGTTGCAAAATCTGTATGTACGTTCCCTAGTGATGGCACTATACCTGTGAAACTTTTAAACACGTCAAAATCAAGTGTCCCTGTCATTAGAGGCAAGCCAATAGCATTGTGTGAATTACTCAATGACACTACTGTTTCATTTTATACAAATTTGGATGAATTTATTGCTCCTCCTTTAGTGAATAATGTTCAAACTCATGTACCAACTCCTGTACCTGAAATCATAGACACTGTACACAGTATATGTAGCAATAGTTGTGATAATGAGTTTCTCAATGATTTTGAAAATTTGTATCATTTTTCTGAACTTGAACTTTCAGAATTATGTACACTTTTGTATGAATATATTGCTCTGATTGTTACAACCTATATTCCCTCACTAGGTTATACTGACTTAGTGCAGCATACTATTACGCTTAAATCAGATTTCAAACCAAAACGCCAACGTCCGTACCAACTCCCACCAGACAAGTGTGAACATAAAAGAGCTATTGTTGCAGGGTATTATCTCCCCAGTTTCCGAGAGGAAGGCGTTACCAATTAAGAGCCCGGTAGTGACTAAAAGATGCAAAAAGCCTAATTCGTCTGGTAAAATGACGCGAGAAGAGAGTTTATCGCAATACCGTTTTTGTTGCGACTTCCGCTACTTGAATACGCAGACTCAAGAGTTTAAGTACGCGATACCCAACCCTCAAGAGTCGAATCATTTTCGGACTTTACAACAAAGTTCTTCACATCAATTGATTTGATTTCTGGATTTTCCATATGAGACTTTCTCCGGAATCAAAGCGTTTCACTGCATTCGTTACATGATTCGGTACTTTCAAGTTTGAGCGTTTACCCATGGGATTGAGTACCGCCCTTAACTCACTCCAACGTCTTATGGACAAAGTGCTTAACGGACTCGCATTTAAGTCGTGTCTGTGTTACCACGACGATGTGTTAGTTGTATCGGGTTTGTTTAACCAGCATTTAGCTAATTTGTCAGAAGTACCTGAACGGTTTCGGTCCGGGGGTTTAAAGTTAAATCCGAAGAAGTGTTCGTTTGCCCAGCAGTCATGCACTTTTCTCGGTCATGTAAATTCTGAGCATGGCATTAGTCCACCGCAGGACTGTATTGAAGCAGTTCTAAATTTACCCGATCCAAAGGATGTGAGTGGACTTCGTCGTATCATGGGTTTATTCAACTGGTTTAGGGAGTACATACCAAATTTCAGCTCTGTCGCGTTACCTTTCAATGACCTACTTAAGAAAGAATCCAAGTTTGTGTGGTGCGATGAACATTCCAATACCCTAAAAACACTTAAGACAATGCTTACGTCCTCACCCGTGTTAGCATTTCCGAATTTCTCGTGTCAGTTCGAATTGCGGTGGATACCAGTACACGAGGCATAGGTTATATGTTATACCAACGAGGTGATGACAAGAATCTCACAGTCATTCGTTTCGGGATGAAATCGCTAACAAAATGGCAAAGATCATATAGGCCGACTAAGGTGGAACTTTTAGGAATGGTTGCTGCGGTATTGAATTTCGCAGACTATGTTCGTGGAAGGAGGTTTGTCGTGGAATGTGACAATCAAGCATTAAAACCGTTGTTTGCTAAACACTTGAGAGGCGCCTTTTATGAAAGATGGCCCGCGATCTTGTAACAATTTCAGATCGACCTGTAGCAGAAATGGTTGTAATAGACGTTTTATCACGCGAAGTTTGCGATGATGCAGACAATGATTTAGGTAGTCCGTCCGAAGACGATCCGTTTTTTTTTTTCATATGTCACAGAACCAGTTGGAGATGTTTATTTTCCGGAAGGAAATACTTTGAAAGAATTGATTGCAAAACCAAACAATATACCGGAAACATTTTATTGATATTGTACTAACTGTTTGCTGTCATGTGGATGATTATTATGATGCAGATACGGATGATCATGAATTGTTTGTACCGCGTTCTTATCGGTCACGGTCGAGCATACTTGCACCCAAACCGGCCGTCCGTACTGTGGTAGCAAATGTATCGCAATTATTTACACCTATTCACGTACCACTATCCGCAAATGATTCGACAATACCGTCCAGCTGCCTCACTGAAGACCAGTCTACGATAAACGATACTCAGTCTGTGAAAATAACTCGCAGGCGGATAACTTTTCCAATAATATGGTTGTGGACCATCCGGAAGGTCACATCCCTGTGGACGTTCATAATGCATTCGGGAATACAACCGCTATCGACGAAGAGCCGAAGGATTCTTATTCAGTGACCACTCAAACTGATGTTCCCAACCCCACACTGCGGTCCGGAAGTTACATGAAAAACTGCGAAGATACTTTAGCGCTCCTAACATTTCTTACCACCAATCACGTGATGAGTTTTTTGGCCAAATCAAAGGCTATCTGCAAAACGGTGCGCAAAATATTATTGTTATCTGCCGACTATCTCATATATGATGATATTGTATAGCTCCATGGTGACTTCTGCCACATAACTGAGCCAGTAACTCCTCTTTTATCTTTACCTGCGGACACCAAAGTCAAAACATGTTGTTAATATGGAAAGTGCTCAGTTGGCATTACCCTACATGATGGTAAATTCTGTTTTACAACTATATCATGAATGCGTTTTGGGTGGACATTGTGGCATACAATCCACGACTCACCTAGTGAAGGCACATTAGTTTTTCCCATTATTTCAGATTTCGTTCGCTCATGTCACGAATGTCAGACGAGAAAGGTACTTTCAAAGAAAACAAAAATGGGCATCGTTTCATATGCGCGACCTACTGGACCATTCGAAGTTTGGCAAATGGACCTTTACGGAAGCTTGCCAATTACACCTAGTGGTAACAGATATGTTTTCACGGCTGTGGAAATGTTTAGTAAGCTGTTGTTTGCCGTTCCAATACCAAGTAAAGACGCTGAGACCGTAGCGCATGCACTCTTTGATCTTTTATGCACCTACGGTGCTTGTCACACTCTGATAAGTGACCAGGGAGGTGAATTATGTTCTATATTTATTATAACCACTAGGCCGGTGTCACTGCTGGTGGACTGATAGTCCCCGAGGGCATCATAAGTCTAGTTTTCAGTGCTTTTGTACTGACATGAAATATATACTTTAAATTTTCAGTCATCGAATTAAGTAAATCACTCTAAATCTAAGGAGTATCTCCCTCATGCATAGCTCTGTCCTTAGATAGATTCTTTGGTTCACCTTTCGGTCATTTTGGTTTCAACACTGCTCTTCAAATATTTATATATTTTGAGAATTCCAATCATTTGGCCACGAGCATCACTGAAGAGACATAAGTTGTCGAAATGCGCATATGGTGCACAAAATTAAAAGGTATACATGTTCTATATTTATTATGTCTGAGTGTACTTTTGCAGTTTTGCGTCTTTTACAAATACATCATGAGTTTACGCCAAGTTTTCAACACCATCGTTTGGATGCCGTGGAACGCACACACAAATAGCTAGCAGAACGCCTTATGTTGAAGAAGGGATGAAATGATAAAAACCTTAGTGTTCTCTTTAAATGTAACTCCTCACGCATCCCTTAAATACTCACCTTTCGGGATCTTATTCGAAAAAAAGACCACTTTTCCAATGGCACGTGCAGTCGATATCCATGAATATCGTACTCACTCTGACCATTCGGCCCATTATCTTGCCAACCTCCTGCAGCGTTTGAAGTGGAGTGCATTCGGTCGGAAGTTCGTGACTATTTTGACAAAGCTGCAGAGAAAATGGACAGTGTTCAGAATGAGTAATTAAATGTGGTGGCATTATTTCCAGGAGACTATGTCTACATGGACAAGAAACCGACAGGGAAAGGCCGGTAAAATACAGTTGAAGGACCTTATGTTGTTGAACAAGTTCACAGTGAGCATTTGGTGATACTCTGCCACCCTCGACAGAAAAAGCGTTTTCCGCGGCCGGTACATGTAAATCGCTTAAAGATGGCTCATATACGTGCTCCAACTCTACAGCAATATCTAGATCATGCCAGAAATTCTGATGTGCGAGATGCGAATGTGCCTGATGAAGGCCCCCCACCCACCCCGCATTTTCCGCAACCAGCAGCGAGTTCTCAGACGGAACCGGATAAAATATATTCTGACCAGGAATCGGTTCGCAAGTCCATTCGTTCCCGTGACGACGCATTTGTAAGTGGGAGTGAAATTTCTTCCGAATCTAACTTAAAAGGTAAACGAGAACTTGCGGTGCAAAATAATGGAAATCGAGTCGAGTATCTTGTTCACTTCCGTGGTTCCCAATATGCAAAATGGGTTGTTAGTTCGAATTTACTTTAGTCAGTCCTTAAGACTGTTCAGCGTAAACCCCCATCGTCAATTTAAAAATTATATATAAGATACCTAGCAAGGGTAGTGTGATTTTTGCTTTAGGTTAAGTGTTATTGGTCATTTTGTCTATCCATGATGTTAGTTCTTTGTATTAGTTGCAGATATTTTGGACTGAACATTATCCTTTGTGTACTGAACATTACCATTTGTAAACTGACCATCATCATTTGTGTACAAGTATGCATAATATGACACCAATGTATATACTCAACAGTTATAATTCTAGTCATATTAGTTACTGTTTCTGTTAAGTAACGAGCAATTTTTTGGTTTATAATCTTGATTGTTACAAGGTCTTATATGGGGTACAGTAGTATTATTTGGAGTATTTTAGTAGTCATGATGGTTTTCTTAAGGAATTGTTTATTTTCATGCAACATGGAAGAGTCATATGTTTTTATCCTCGTAAGACTCATTCATGCTCACTTTAAACATTTTTGTTGCCTAAGAGTCATGCTGAGAGGTTTCATATGATTTTAATATGGGTTGATCTGATTTATTTTACTAGAATTCAACATATGATTATTTCCTAAATGTTTATGTATGTTACCTACCAAACTTGACTGATTCTTTCTTCAAAAATTAATTATCGTGTTGCATATTTTTTTTTTCATTTTTTTGGGGGGTGCGGGTGCGGGTTATATTCATGTCGAGTCTAGTTTCCGGATCCCCTCGGTAAATGGGGCACTGGATCCCCACTGTTTCCTGTAACGTTACAAAATATCATAACCTTTACGGTAGTATCATATTACGATATCGTTTCATCGATATCGCCATATAAAATCGTCGGAGTTGAAAATGTCGGAGTAAAAAGTGTCGGAGTTATTCTATGTCGAAGTTAAAAATGTCGGAGCAACGGGTTTTTCGCGATTTTGTACATCATCTTGATTCGTGTTTGGGGCATGTTGAGTGAATAAAAATTGGATTGGTTACATTTCTAGAGAGCTTAAATGATTTCATCGAATAACATGTTATTTTTCAAATACATTTTTAACATCCACACTCTACTGTTGTTTCAATGTAACAAAACCAAAACCTAGAACATTAAGTAGTAAATCATTTGAAGTGTTCCCAAGATAATTGATTGGAGATGGATGACTAAGCACCTACAGATTTATGTGAAGTTAATTCCTACCCTCGATTATCTTTGTTTAAATGTAACAAAACAAGTATATAAATATATCTCAGAACAAGACATAGAGGAGCACGTTGCATAGAAGGGATGCTGCTCAGGAGGAATTTTCATAATATGAAAATCACAAAAGGGTGTTTGAGATAGTAAAACTCCACGATCCAGTGCGATAATCAAAAGGGAAATTCATTTTACCATTCTATCATTGACCATCCCTATCGATAGACAAGACTAAGCCCAGGTATGAATTTTGAAATACAAGAAAAGGGCATCCAAAGGGGGGGGGGGATATCAAACTCATTTTGTTGTAACTACTAAGCTTGATACTTGTGTCCACATAGATTATAAAATAAATACTGTGACAAAAATAAAATCTGATAGAGAAATAAACAACCAAGAACGGGAATTCCAATAAATTATTTTGAAAATGTATCTCTCCGGAATGCTGACGATATACCTATCATACTTGGCAAAATGTTTCAGTCTAATTTGAGTTATATACATTTTTCTTTTATTTGGCCCTACCGCATTGTAATACGGGATATGAACTTTTTGTATTAAAGATTCGAAGAAGTCCTCCAAAGGGAAGTCCGGTACATAAAAATTAAAGGAACACAAACACTCTGTATTGCAAATTTTCGGCCTCACGAACTTTATCAAGCAATTTTTCAGATGACAAATACAAAGCTAAGTAAAATGCATGTTTACGTTTCAAAGATACATAAGCTTCTAAACTAAGATAAACGATGACGTCATAACGTCATTATTACGCGCGTAAGTATAGTGTTAAAATTGATTGATGTTAATGTTAAAATACATGTCGGAAACTCGTATCTAAACCTATACCGCGTATAAAAATTTCATACTATATAAAATTATATAGAATAATTATATAAAGTATACCGACATATTATATAAAATAGTAGATATACATTTGGAAAAATAAGTGTGCTAAAATATATCTATATACAATATTAAAAATATACTCCAAGTCACCTCCAAACTACGTGCATCGTATACCCGACGGTACTTTATTTTTGACGCCATTATTGTAAAATGCCACCAAAGCATGCAACGCCCACAGTCCGAATACAACCCGGAAACATACTTATGTCTACATGACATTATACAAATAGTAATAATTATATTAATAGAAATATGTATAATAATCACGTAAAGAAAATCCTGACATTAAATAGCACTATGAAAAGGTTGTTCATGAAATATAAATTTATATATTAATTAGTTTTAACATTGCATCCATTAGGCGTACGTGTTTCCAAATTTCTTATCCAATTATCTTCAACAGTTAATCTATAAATTATATTTCCAGCTGTAGTCCTTGTCACAATTGCAACACGTTCATCATGGTCCACAAAATGTTTCATTATAGGTTTTTCTCTTTGATATTTAATATGGCGCCTATGTTCTTCTATTCTTTCTTTTAACGATCTTTCTGTTTCACCTACATATACAGTCTGTTTACATCTATCGCAAATTAATGCGTAGACCAAATTCCTATCCATGCATTTCGCGTCTTTTAAGGTTTTGAAGGATTACTTGATACCGGAATCATAAATTTCACTCTTGTAAATCATCCTGCATATGTTACATGTACATTCTATTTCATTCTGTTGTATAGAGTTTTCGGTTTTCCTATGCACGAGTGTTTCACATAAATAATTAACACGTCAAAAAGCCAAAAGTGGTCTGTCTGGAAACACATCACGCATTCTGTCTGATCTATATAGCGTCGACTGGTGTTTCCTAAGTATACTCCGTACATCAGGTAGCAGTTTAGAAAATGTTAAACCTAGTGGAACTCTGAGTTTGAGAAAATTGTCCCTGTCTTATTTATCTACAAAACATAATTGTTTCTCTATAAGTTTACCTCTATAGCCTCGTTTCCGTAATTGGATTTTCTGTTCCTGGCTATGTATCGCATAATCTTTTTCCTTTTCGCAGACAAACACTTATTACTTATACCTTCGATTGGATTCGTGTCACCAACCACATACGAAGAAAGGAAAAGCATACAGACTTGGGTTAAGTATAAATGGAATTTGCAAAAAGGAAGAAGATTACGCGATACATCGCCAGGAATTGAAACTTCAATTAGGGAAACGAGGCTATAGCGGTAAACTTAAAGAGAAACAATAATGTTGCGTAGATACATTAGACAGGGACAATTAACTCAAACGAAATATTAAAAGAGGCCAAACTCAAAGATTTCTACTAGTTTTAACATTTTCTAAACTGCTACCTGATGTACGGAGTATACTTAGGAAACACCAGTCAACGCTATATAGATCAGACAGAATGCGTGATGTTTTATGTGATATAATTATTACTATTTATAAAATGTCATGTAGACATAAGTATGTTTCCAGGTTGTATTCAGACTGTGGGCGCTGTATGCTTTGGTGGTATTTTACAATAATGGCGCCAAAAATAAAGTACCGTCGGGTATGCGATGTACGTCGTTTGGAGGTGACTTGGGGTATATCTTTAATATTGTATATAGATATATTTTAGCACACTTAAATGTATTTTTCTAACTGTATATCTACTATTTTATATAATCTGTCGGTATACTTTATATAACTATTCTGTATAATTTTATATAGTATGATAATTTTGTATGCGGTATAGGTTTAGATACGAGACTCCGACATGTATTTTAACATTAACATCAGTCAATTCACCCTTCCATAAACTGCATTTTGTTCATTGTGATGACGCCATCTGAGGTTCGAGAAAACTCCGACAAATAACGCATTTGTTTATGACGTCACAGATAAAACAATTGAAAATTGTCTGAATGTCACGTTCGTTTACGAACCTTGGAAGGGTGAATTTTAACGCTATACTTACGCGCGTAATAATGACTTAATTATGACGTCATCGTTTATCTTACTTTAGAAGCTTATGTATATTTGACACGTAGACATGGATTTAACATAGCTTTGTATTTGTCATCTGAAAAATTGATTGATAAAGGTCATGAGGCCGAAAATTTGCAATACATAATGTTTGTGTTTCTTTTACTTTTTATTTGTATTAAATCAAACAAGAAAAGAGAAGACATCTGACCAAGCCTTATGACATAAATCAGCAAGGACATGCATTTAACAGATAACATCACGGATGTGTCAAGTAATATTATTGTCAGTTGCAATTAACTTGTTCTCATTATCTGGAATGTTTTTACGACCATGCCTTAAAACTACTAAAATTTTGGCCAGTTTTTGGTGCACGGACTTGGTGATAGTATTATGATCAAGTAAGTTAAATGTTCATTTATTGGAATATAGGTTACAAGTTTGCTGGACAAGCGGTTATTTGTCGCCAAAGGCTTGTACATCCCGATACCGGCTGGTATCGCTTAAATTCCAACTTTTGATTAACAAAGTCTCTCTGACCCTTTCCCACCAACAGCCGATGTCAAGAGTGGGAGAAATACAGAGGATCTCGGACTAGGTGCGTGCATTCTTGATCCTAAACCAACTTAAATTAGAATAAATTCCGTGGGAAGAAAGACCTCCCATAAATTGAAAAAAGAATTGTCGTGAAAAAGATAACACACCTTTAATTTGTGTAAAGAAATATAATCTTTTATTTGGTGTTTTGATTTGTATTGCATTGTTTTTATTATTATTATTTTTTTTTTTTCTTATTTAATTCATTTTTATGTGACGAATCTCTGTCCAAGGCAACTAATCCTTCATTGTAATCATACATTCTAATATTTTCTTTTTAGGTCTACATATAGTATTCAGTACAAAAATTATTGGTATGTGTACTACAAGTTTTGGTGAAATGAAGGTTAATAAAATGTAAACATTCAAACAATGCGTCATTATGCGTATGTCTATTCACTGGACAGAACTGGTGATCAATGGACATTATTGTCGGCCAAAACTTGGTGGTTCTTCTTGGCAACAGTCAAAATAATCCCTGATTTTATGATATAATTAAGGTGACCAGTGGTTGATAATATTCCACTAAGATTATTACAAATAGACTAGTCTGTAGTTCACTTTTATGTATCTATTCCCAAAAGACGCCCAATTTGATCGTGGTACAGCATATTTGATGGAATCGTAATCATGACGCTGACTTAGATCAGTCAATAAACAAACGCTCAGTTGATGTGGTAACCCGGGTAACGGGTCTGCACACCTGCCATGAAAACTATGCTTTCCATAGAAATTTTAAAATATAAAAATATTAAATGCAAAAATGAATCCACAAAGATATCTTGATTTTTCCTTTTAAGTAACTATGGTAATTAATTTGCTCAACAAATTTACAAATATATTTGGCTAGTAGAATATCATGAAAATTGTCAAAATGTGCACACAGTGTATAAACATGTGTTTGTGTAATTACACGGATCCTGACATATAATCAAGAGATCTACTAGAAGTATATAGTATACTTCTAGTCAATCATCCTTGGCTATTTTTTCTGAATAAGGTTTAATATAATTCAACCTTGAACATTAATAGATATGCTGGTGCATGAAACAACGTAACAGAATGCTTTCGTTGAGGCTTTTGGTGGCTAAGGAATAAAAGCAAAATGTTAATTTAGTCAGATGTATTCTGTTTTCTCATCTAATATATAGTTTCATCAGGAAGACTTCCTATTATCACTGAACTCGCACCAACAACTACTGTAATATAGTTTTCTAACCTCCACCCTTTTGTGTTATCAATACGCAAAGTTACGTAGGCTTCTTTGATTTCGTCGAACAAATTATGGGATAACAATGTAAAATATAACGGATTACTTTATATACAGCGTTGAGCACTTGTAATAGAAACAGATTTTCACTTCATGAAACTCTCATTACGACGTTATTATGTGGAAGAAGGTGTTTTACTGTATCATCTTCATTAAAAGAAAAAGATCAAAGATATATAAAGGTAGCATTGTTCAGTTTTTCCTTCATTTCAAATGCCTGTGGTGATGAATTTTATACAAATATAAAAACAGTGATGGTTTATCGATTATTTAAGTATCATGAGGAACCACTGATTTCACGATCCGTCTCTTACATTACATTCATTGATTTAAAACAGAATAATCTTGATATTCAGTGTCTACTGATATATAATATTGTTATATTGCATATATTGTTAGTCCTCATATGAATTAAAGCTAGGTTAACGACGAAGAAGTACCGAAGGGAATAATAAAGTTCTTGCAAATTAAATTTGTGTCCTTTGACTGTACTGTTTTTGTGGTCTTTTATGTGTCTTCTGTTTTCTCTTGCAAGAAGGAATATTTTCAAGTGAAATAAACAAAGCCTGCTCTATAACGTTTCATAATAAATAAAGAACATATACACCTTGTAATGTTGTGCACCAGATGCGCATTTCGACAACTTATGTTTCTGCATGACAAACCTCTACTTGATGCTCATAACCTACAAAGAAATAAACACTTTATAAAACATCACAAAATATGATGAATTGCACACAGATGTACATGTAGTACTGACGAAAGCAAAACAATCAAACAATGAAACTTACAATAATTGATGAATAACCCTGTACTAATAATGTTATACAGATGACTGAGGTATCTTTTCTTCTTGATCATGAGGAGTAAACTGTACTTTGAATAATGTACCGTTCTGAAACGGCAAATGATAATTCTAATGCACTCTGATTTGCATTCTGATTCAAAAACTGCAAAGAATTCACGTTCAACTGCAGTTTTCTCTATGACATTATACGCCTCTTCGCAGCGTCATTGATGACGTCGTTTTCAAGTCAGAACATTTGAATAGGTTTACCATGCCATTCTTTTACAAAAATTGAAAGGAATCTCCTGTCAGAAATATTGGTTTCACCGCGAGGCGTTAGCCTTCTGACAGGGGATTAGTCGATACCTTGTCAAATATATTGTTTTCAAACACCATCATTGTAACCCCTAAATGTTCACATATACCTTTGCAAACGTTGGGGGTTTTTTTTTTGTTTCTTTTGTTTTGTTTTGCTTTTGTATTTTCTTGTTTTGTTTTGGGGAACTTTTTGCCACTCCACGGTTATTGCACTTATGAGATAGCGGCAGTTGTATTTGCATTGCTTCATTATTTTGCTTTATGGTACAGTCCCACCCGAAGCATCACTCTAGTGATATTTTATATGAACGTGCCCACGTATACTGTGGCGCGGAGCTTCTGTTTTACTGTTTCCTCTTATTCACAGATAGAGAAGTAGATGATGCACCACTTTAGTCAAATCCGAGCTAATTCTCAATAATGTAAATGTTAAAGAGTTGATTGGTTTTATGAGATTCCTGTTACTAGACAGAATTTTCAAAAAGTTATGAAATATAATTTATTCATAAACTTCGGAATAGTTACTATCTTTAGAATATGCTTTTAATTTTTGTCACTGTTTCGTAAAATTCGAGATAATTTTAGGATTGCAGAGAGTATTGTGTTGTTTGGTGAATAAAAATGCTTGTCATTATCGTAACAAAAGGTGAAACATTTGAGAAAATATATAATACATCATAGTTAGACAGAGCAACAAACTCAGAGAGCGTAGGACGGTCGTTCTTTGGTCAGATTTGATGGAAAGTCATATACAAGGAAGTTATTAACATGATTGATATCAGAACGTATATACAAGAAAAAAGAGGAGTTACTGGCTCAGTTATGTGACAGAAGTCACCATGGAGCTATACAATACATGAATATCAATAATATACTACCACATATAACACATTACAAAAATATTTGATTGTAGTGCAATTACGAAACCGACTTAGGACGGTCATTTAATTTGACAAAAGCCCAACAAATGTTGTGATTAACCGGTTTACGGGCCCACCTTCCCACTCACCGTAACAGCAGAACAATCGAAGGACGTACATTTAAAAATTTATACAAATATTGATGAAATCCATACATAGCTCAATGGATAAATCTTCCAAAATATTTGCGATCTGTATGTGATACATTTATTTGACAGCCCGTTTCAGTGACATTATAACTTAAAGTTTCTCGCTATTTTTCGATGAAACATTTGGGTACTGTAACTTTACCTCGTTTCTCGCAAGAAGAAATCGATTTTCCCAATTAATTAAAGCATAAATCACCAGCAAATGACCCACAATTATTTTGTTGTATCTAAACATCGACAATCATTTCATTTAAATATGCACATTCGGATGTTCTATCAATGTTATTGTTTTCATTGGTGAAACTCTAAGGAATAAAAGATTATTCATGTTTTACCACAGTCTTAGGCTTGTAAATTATTTATTCAGATGTGGATGAACATGATTTAATCATCTTTAAAAGGCTTCAGTCTCTTACATCTATTTGCTGCAAGGAATGTAAAGCTTCTGTTTATTCACAAGGACACAGGTATATTGAGTGGTATACCATCTTACCTTTGAAGCATCTCTAGACGCTGATCTAATTCTATGGAATGTTTTGGAATAGCATTCAAATGATAACGTTTGATTATTCATAGGATGCAAATGTTACTTTCAAAATCACTGGCAAGAATAGACAAACTTTGTTAGAATCATGAAATATTCTGTATCGATAATCTTATTAGGTGTCATTGTTATCTTTGGAGGATGCCATATGGGCTATAGCACACCTACTTTTAAGTCGGTAGATTTTCATCAAATTCGGGATAATTTTAGGATTGCAGACCACATTTTGGGTACGATTCATCCATCCAGTTTGTCAGTTTGCGTACTGCATTGTTTGATGTGCAGGGGATGTGTGTCTTTGTCTTACCGGAAAAGTCAACACATTTGCGAAATGCACAATGCATCAAATTTAGGAGAGGCATCGTATTCAGAGATCGAAGGATGGTCCTTATATGGCCATGGTAAGTGGAGATATATATACACAGATATTCTTGATATAAACCGTTGGAAATTTAAAAAAAATGCGATTTGCGTAATGATTTAATTTACATTTCGTTTCATTGAAGTTTATCTTAAATATCTTCAGACAAATATACCATGTCTATATTCCATTTCTAGACACAATTGAGGGAAATCTATTGCAAATGAATCTCATTTCTTGTCAGAGTATCGTTTTCCTCCCAGTTAATTAGAAATACACGTCAAATGCAAAGGATTAATGATTTTTTCGTAACTTGCATTCGTCAATAATTGCATTGAGGAATGTGCAATTTCTATCATTTTTATCACAATTTTTATGTTCCAGTTGATAGAATATGCATTGAAAAAATTGCAAAAATCCCACCCTTTATTTTTTTTTTCTGAAATTAATGTATGCTGTGATATGACACAACAGCTGTTATCTCTTTTTCGATAGAAAACAATTTTGCATAGGTATTTTGTTTGTTTTTTGGGGGGTTTTTTTTGTTTTTGTTTTGTTTTGTTTTCTTTTTTAATTTTTGTTTTATTTCATACAATGAATTTTAAACTTAAAGCGAGAAAGGATATCAAGAGTTGTTTTCGGATTAATTGATCTGAAAACGATTCAGTATTGAGTTAGAAAAAATACTATATAGTACACCTTCCGACAGGAAGATTTTCTATGCCAGAGGGAAGGTTTTCTATATAGGTTTTCTATAGCAGATTTATTTCTTTATTGTTATGAGAGGGATTTTCTATGCAAGGGGGAAGGTTTTCTATAGCAGATTTATTTCTTTATTGTTATGAGTGGGATTTTATGGTTTCTATTCAACAATCAAAACGTTTCGACCTCATTGACAAATTTAATAATAATTCTGGATGACATTTTGGTTATCGACAACTCTGAATTCGAACAATTTATATCAGGAATATATCCACCAGAGCTCACATTGAATAAAGCTAATACTTGACATAAATCTACACCTTTCTTAGATTTGAGCATCAAAATTATCAACCACCTAATATATACTAATATTTATGATAAACGTGAGGATTTTGGATTTCCTATTGTACATTTTCCTTACTTGGATGGCGATGTCCCTCGACTCCCATCATATGGTATCTATATATCTCAATTAGTTCGATTTGTCAGAGGCTGCACCGATGTTTTGGACTTTCATAAACGAAATTTACAAATTACTACTAAAATTTTAACTCACGGTTACAGATATCACAAGCTTAGAAAAACATACGGCAAATTCTTTAGATCTTATTCAGAACTTCTATCTAAATTTGGAAATATTTCTTTTCAACACTATCCAATGGAATTTCCAATTCTAATTTTTACGGTGATCTAGTATATAAACTAGGAAAGTAAAAAGCTCCGATAACGTTATTTTATCATGTAATAAAATAGTCAAACGTCTTCTAAATAGACAATATGACATTGAGATCATCAAAAAGACTATAGGTCTTGTATTTGGCACCTCTACAGTCTCATGCAGACTTTTACTTGAACGTTGCACGCTGACAGACAGGGCGGTGGGAACTATATGCCGGGCCTTGTCCAAACCTCTTTCAGAGGAGACATGGTCCTGAACCTCGTCCCCTCTGACTGTTAGTCGGGATTCCTACAGATCTAGGGTCTTAGCTCACTTTCAGACTGGCAGAGCACGGTTTATCATGTTGATATCGCATATATTTCTATATCATTATGTGTTTTACAATACCTTACGTGTTTATATTTTTATGACCTCTCAATATGCGATACCTGTTGATCCTTGTTCTTTACATGGAGGATTATTTATAATTTTTTAAATGTACCTCCTTTGATTGTTCTGCTGTTACGGTGAGTGGGAAGGTGGGCCCGTAAACCGGTTAATCACACCATTTGTTTGGCTTTTGTCAAATTAAATGACCGTCCTAAGTCGGTATCGTAATTGCACTACAATAAAATATTTTTGTAATGTGTTATATGTGCTAGTATATTATTGATATTCATGTATTATATAGCTCCATGGTGACTTCTATATAGTCTGTTAGTGGAAATATCTAAGATAATACCTTGGAGTCGATATTCTTGAGTGCCAGATTCGGTAAAATGTTTCGCATGGATTCGTACAACTCATGCAGTGTTTGAAAAGGTAGAGAATAAGGCTTAATACGAATATAATGAGGACCTAAAATTTGATTGATAAATGCTAGAAAGCCAGCGAAGGAGCTGTTATGGATCTCAGGTCTATTGTATTTTCGTTTACCATGACTTCGACGTCTTCTAGGCGTATTATCAAACAAACGCATGACACTTACTGACCGAAATCAAGCACTTGAAAGATTTCCAATACTTTCAACATGGTCATTACAACCATATGGTGCAGCTGTTCCTAATTGTCGTATCCAACAATCCTCTGTTTCCTTCAAAGGTGAGTGCTAAGATTTCGGTTGTTGGTGTGATGGTATATTTTCTCTAAAATACGTACTTTCATCGACAGAATGGAATGATCTAATTGATTGAAATGGCGATAAAGAAGTTGATTTCTGCCATTTTTTTATATTAAAATATATGCCCAGATATTGTACTCCAGAGTTGGACATTGGTTTCGCCGATATATATCAATCCACACAATGTGCACACAATGCCATAAACTACATTAGATGACTTACAGGAAAGGTTGTCGAAACTATGAGTACAAAAAGAACGTCTCGTAAGATTACTTGAAAATGCCTTGTCAGTCAGAAGGATACAACATGTCTCCGCACTTAGAAATAACACAATCGTTAGGATCAAACTGGTGATCTTTCATAATGTCGACAACTTTAACTTGGCAAGGTTTCATATAAATGAAACTGTCGGCATTTTGGTAAACGCCTTTGACATCGACAGCCTGACCCCGGGCCATCGCTAAGACCGTAAGTCTTGTATTGGGTCCCTCTACAACCCAATGCAGGCTTTAATTGACTAGCACGGGACTCTATGACGGGCCTTGTGCAAACCTTTTCAGAGGATACAAAGTCCTGATTCTCGTCCCCTATGACAGCCACACCAATTCAGTGACATTTATTGCTTCAATTGACTGTCCTAAATCGGTATCGTAAACCCAACACAATCGAATATTTTTGTAATGTCGTTTATCCATGTATATTCTTCTATTATCATGTTATATGTGCATGTCAATCATGATTTGTGTCATACAGCTTTGTAAAATGTCTTCTGTTTTCTCTACTAGTAATAGTTAAACGGCTTTTTCTTTATTATATGCTGAAAAAAGCCTGTAATGTTTAGCATCTAGAATGTGAATGTTACCAAATTATTACAAAACGATTGTAAATAGTTATGTAAGTATTAAGCATGTCTGTCAATTTTTTTTTTTTTTTTTTGAAATTAAGAAATTAATAAAGAGTTTTATCACTAAAAAATCTCCTTACTCTTCGTATAAACAAAAGCCATGACACGGCGTTTATGAAGAGTTAACTCATTAAAAATCTTTAAAAATGTATTATTTGCCGTCTACTCATAACCGATGACAATAACACACTAGAGTAATTTAAATATACGTCGCGCAGCGCCGCTGTCATACAGAATTAACCGTGTGTGAATTCGCTTAATCCCCAGTTACTGCGCTTTACACGTGGAGTATTCTTTACATACAAAACTGACAATGATAAAAGTAGACTTTATGCATTCTATTTAAACCTCTAAATGGTTCGACCTTATTGATAATTGCAATGACACCTCTAGATATCTTGATGATATATCAGTTCTCAATAACCCTGCGTTTGAAAACTATATTACTGACATTTATCTATCTGAACTTCTATTAAACAAAACCAATACTTCTGAACAAGAAACACCTTTTTGGACTAAAATATTAAAATTATTAACAACAATATTCTTACCAACATATATGGTAAACGTGACGTCTTTGGATTTCCAATTGTAAATTTCCCTTATCTAGATGGTGATGTTCCCAGACTCCCTTCATATGGTATATAAGTCAATATTAGATTTTATTCAGACGTTTTATCTTAATTCGGAAATGTGACTCTTCAACAATACGTATCCAGCGGAATTCCGTAGCCTATATTCTACGGTAATCTAGTGTACAAACTAAGGAGGGTCAAAGGTTCCGATAATTTCATATCGGCGGGTTCTAAAATTATTAAACGCCTTCTACCTAGACTCTATGTCGGACCTTGTCTAAACCTTATTAAATGATACATGGTCCGTATACCTGCCCCTTGTGACAGTTAGTCGCGATTCCGATTGATCAAGGATCTGAGCTCGCTAACAGACGGGCAGAACACGGATTACTTATGTTGATGTTGCCTTACTTATTTTTGTCAGCAACATATTATTCTATAAATGTTTCGTATTTAATTATATTTTTATGACCTCTCTTCTTGAGAAACCTGTTGATCGGTGTTCTTAATATGGAGTATTATTTCTAAATTTTGAAATGCGTGTCCCGTCACCATATAGGTGTAATATTCCCGGCATGACGTAAAACAACAATCAATCAATCAATCAATAAATGCGTGTCCTTTCATTGTGCTACTTTTGCAGTGAGTGGGAAGGTGGATGTTCGTAACCGGTTAACCACACCAATTCATTTCTAACTTCCATTGACCGTCCTAAGTCGGTATACTAATCGCAACACAATCGAATATTTTTGTAATGTCGTTTTTTTCGTGTATAGTCTACTATTACCATGTTTTGTGTGCACATCGTTGGTCATTTGTGTCTTGCAGTTTTGTCAGATGTCTTCTGTTGTTTCTTTGACAGTGTTGGAGAATATTGCCCTTGGTAAGCATGCTGAGCAGTCTTCTACGTGGACGACATGGTGGGCTGCAAATGCTCTTGATGGCGATCTGACCAGTGGAATGCACACGGACGACCACGATCGGAGTCCTTGGTGGAAAGTTGACCTTGGAGATACATACTGGATTATAGAAATCCGCTTTATGCCAGTCAGAGATCCGACCCATATACATAGTAATTATTATAATATATGACCTTGCTCATCTAAAGGAAATGTCTAAACATTTTCAATCGATCAATAAAGCGTTTAACAACATAGATATCGAGTCTCTCCTCCCCACTATTATACAAATCCGCTAAATATGCTTATTATTTACAATAAATGTTTATCTATGTCAAGACATATTCGTTTGTCAAGTGTCCGCGAAGTTGGCTAGCGAAGTTGTCCAGACTGAAGTTTAAATGCCAGAAATTTCAACAAAAGTGCAAAAATATGATATAAGGAGGGGTAACTTATTTTCTAAAAGCGCAATCGGAGAGTTCCCGGAATTTCAAAATTAGTCCGCAATTAGAACAAACAATTTAAATCACCTATCTGAGAATACAGAAACCCAGACTACGCAAAATGTTTTATTTTAAGTCCTTAGAAGGTATATTGGTCAAATAAAGCATAGAAACAACTATTTTGATCGGATGTATCCATTAGCAACGGTGCAACACATCCCAATTTTTCTAGATTTACCTCAATCCGTCTCAAGCTTTCCTTAGACTTTTTCTCTTTAAAACAACCATTTATAATTGAAATTAGTTTGTCCGAGTCATTATGGATTTTATCTCTGTAGATATCATTGTTAGAGTATCTTTGATTTATAGCTTTCTCTCAACTTAACCGAGTCAAATGACCGTCCGAATTCGGTATAGTAAATCAGTATAACTGAATATTTTTGTGATGTCCTTTTGTGTTTTTAAATACCATTAAACTGTATATTGTATATTGCGGTGGTGACTTCTGTCATAGGGCTGAGTCAGTAATTTTTCTCTCTTCCTTCAAACACATTCATATTTCCTATTATTTCACTGATCTGCGTTTCGAGTTTTCCTTGGAGATTTTTCTTTAAAACAATCATTCACAGTTAAGATCATTTGACACAAGTCTTTATCGATTTTTCTTCTCTAGATTTCATCATTTCGATATTTTTATCTAATAGCTTTTACTCAATCTGTCAGTTATTCTTTGATTATATGAAACCAGGGGACGCTTACTCCACCAGGGCACCTGGTCCCTCCTCGATTTTATTGGGGTTAGCATTTGTCTGAATATGACACTATTCACGATATTTTATTTTTCTTTTATTCCATGGACTATGAGATATGGTTTACCCTTCGGTACTTCTTCGTTTTTTACCTTTGATATATATAAAGTGGTTTTCTTTATATATTAGGGTATCTCGTCTGTCTATAGTATGAACGAAATTTGAAAACTCAAACTTTTATAGAAGAGGACGAATATTGATGTATAACATACATTATTGAAGACAATAGTCAAAAGAAATGAAATCTATAGTGAGAGGTCTGCTAAGGGAAATTTATTGATGTCGAGCTTTGTCACTGAGTGGGAGATCTGTTTAGTCTAGGAGATATAACTATGTCTTTGACAATCCTGTAGAAATATATCCACATATTGAACTTCGAAAATGTGTTTACTTTCTAATAATGAATCTAATCGAGGGACTCTATGTAAAAAGTAGTTTAAGGAGATGATGTTACAATATCCCCTCATCTCTCTTTTCAAACTATGCGATACGTTCTCGACTTTCTGTCATGTTAAATCTGCATTCTGAAAACGGAGAACCTTACCAGCCTACGTATCGTGTCTTCCACTGGCCTGCATGAGTCAACGAATGATAGGCACAGTGCATGTTTGTGAATTCCAAGGTCACGTAATATCAGTTATTATGGTCTTTTACTTTAGTGATAAGTGGCATTGACACTATACCAGACCTTCAGTCCCTCGCTCATAGTCAGAAGCGAAACCAGGTGCTAATGAGAAGTAAGCATGTCCTGTAACAAATAAATCATTCTCCAAAAAATGTCAAAGATTGGTACTACAATTGATGGTTTTGTATTAGATTGTCTGTTATTTAGCAGTGTGATGTTCAGTCAGCCCACTTACAAATCGACATTCAAAATTCAAACTAACCATGATATATAATCATAAAGGCATCATATCTTTATACACTAATTGGTTCTATAATTTCAGACATACGAACGCGAAACATTCACATTGATGTCTACGAAAGTGAAAACGGATTGCAAAAGGAGTGTGCGTTCTACATAGGACCACCTACCAAGAGGGATTGGGTAAAGGTGACCTGTCAACCATTCACTATCGGCAGAGAAGTTAAATTGTCGAAAGATTATTCGTATGAGTTGCACCAGTGGCATTTAGAATTTTATGAACTGGAAATTTCTGGATTGGCACTTAAAGGGTACTAATGTAATTCAGTGGAAGTAAAAAAAAAACAACAAAGAAGTACCGAAGGGTAAACCATATCTCAAAGTCCATGAGTAAAAGGACAATATCGTTGTCATATTCAGACAAATGCGAACCCCAATGAAATCGAGGTGAGACCAGGTGCCCGGGAAGAGTTTGCGTCCCCTGGTTGCATGCAACACCCGTCGAAAAAAATCCTGCAACAACTTTTTAAGTCGATGAGGTGAATATATAAATATACGCGCACAAACACGCAAGAAAACGAAGTCAAATTTTCCCAATCAAAGTGAGAAATGCTGCCTAACTGCAATTCCGTTGTCGGAAACGCACGTGAACAAATATCTGTGTATATATATTAATTATGTCAAATCAAGTATAGTAAAAAAGGTAAGATGGTTATCTTGTCAGGTCCAAAAATATCGGTTAACATTCTTGAAAGAGGAATCTGAAATTGCACTACATCCCTATATCGACCATAGAACTTCCTCAGTGATAATTTCAAACGTTCCTCAATATATGCTTGTGAAAGTAGTTTCGTGGCAAGAAGCCTCGCTCTCAGGACGAAATTGTCGTATTTAGACCATGCCCTGACATAGCGTATTAGTTATAAAATGAAGACGCCATATGCGGGAGAGGAAGATATGTTGCTACTCAGAAAAGGAAAGTTGTTAATAATGAAATTGAAATCGTCACGTTTGTCATAGAGAAATGTTACTATGAATCATCTTCACTAATTGAGTATATCGAGGTATGAAGCAGAAGATTCACTCTCTGTTGTATCATTTATCTCGAGCTCTTTTGGATATATGATGATGAGGTGATCCTTAAATACAGGGTTGTTAATCGGAAAAACATCATCGATTTATCTGTATGTAAAGTGAACTGAGATGCTAATTGTTTATTGCCTTTAGAGAGCAGAGACTGTATGAATTATGCTTCGTAAGAGTACAAAAATATGTCGGCCAGAAGAGGCGCGCAATTTATCGAAAAACCAGTTTCGTCGATTTCTACATCGCATTGCATAAAAAATAAAAGAAACACTTCAAAATTATTATAAAACATTAGATCATAAGGATATCTTTCTTAAGGATCAGGTTGATATACAACAAAATCGTATATCGTATTAAAACAATATTGTTGTTAAATATATACTTCGTATTGCCAGTCATCAAATTAAGTAAATGACTCTAAATTTAAGGAGTATCTCCCTCGTGCAGAGCTCTGTCATTAGATAGATTCTTTGGTTCACTTTTTGGTAATTTTGGTTTTTAACACTGCTCTTCAAATATTTAAATATTATAAAAAAAAATTCCAATCATTCGGCCTCGAGCATCACTGAAGAGACATAAGTTGTCGAAAATTAAAATTAAAAGGTATATATGATCTATATTTTTTGTTATAAACTATTAATACAAAAGCTGATTCTTAAAGTAAAGTCTACGAGCCTCCTAAGTATCTTGCATTCAATTTTGTCTCCTTCATGTCTTCATACGTATATATTTATGTATTTTCTTTTTAGACTTGAAGTTGTTTCAGGACTTTTGCGACGGATGTTGTATGCAGCCAAGGGACGCTTACTCCTCACGGGCACTTGGTCTCACCTCGATTTTATTGGGGTTGGCATTTGTCTGAATATGAAAATAAACACGATATTGGCCCCTTTATTCCATGAACTATGAGATATGGTTTACCCTTCGGTGCTTCTTCGTTTTTTACATTAAAGTAATATTATTTTCAAGTGAATCTGGTGTTAAGATTTAACATGAGATTAATTAGAAGACAGAAGACATCCGAGCAGACTGTATGACACAAATCACCGATAACATGCACATAAAACATGTTTATAGTCCGGGAAAAGGAAAAGGAAGAAAATATGACAAAATATTCGATTGAACTGCGGTTGCGATACACACTTCGGGCGGTTAATTTCATTTAATAATGTAATAAACCTCACAATAAACCCGGTGTGTTTAACCGGTGTATAGACGCCCACCTTCCTACTCACCACAAAAGCTCAAAGGACACACGTTTAAAAATTTACAAATAAACCTCCATGTAGAGAACAAGAATTAACAGGTTTCTCAAGACGAAAGGTCATGCATTGTTTTCACACAAAACTTTTCTGGATTAATATGCTAGTATCAAAAATATATAAGAAGACATCAACATGAGTAAACTGTGCTTTGTCCGGCATGGGTTGAGAAACTCCGTCAGACACATATGTTAAGAAATTACATTCCCTAATTTAGATACGATGTCTCAAGAAGATCAGTAAAATTCACCAAATGTTTTTCGAAGTTTATGACATGTAAGACCCTGAGTCAGAAGTTTGAAAATGATTTGAGATTTTTTTTGGGGGGGGGGGGGGTTGTGAAAATCTAAAAGGTTAGTGCAGACTCTAGCAAACCAAACCAGCTGAGTAATATAAATACCATATGATGGGAAACTACGGACATCACAGTATAAATAAAGGAAATTTATAATAGGAAATCCAAAGTCGTCACATTTTTCATATATATATTTGTATGGTTGTTGTATATGTTGTATGGCTGAT
Source organism: Pteria penguin (assembly GCA_035048485.1). NCBI lineage: Eukaryota > Metazoa > Mollusca > Bivalvia > Pterioida > Pteriidae > Pteria > Pteria penguin. The sequence goes on along the minus strand of CM068585.1, from coordinate 59,597,901 downwards.
GTATGTATGTAACTCCTCTTTTTTCTTTTGTTGTTAAATATTTTAATATGTATGTCCAAGAAAGATATTTCCTTATCAGAGGTATTGTCAATCGATTACTAAAATATAATCAACAATATCTAGAGGTGTAAATGAACTTGATTCATAGGTAGAAACGTTTCGAGGTTTGGATAGAATGCATGGAGTCCCTCTCATGACAAAAATAAAATCTGCTATAAGGGGAGCGCAGTTAGTGCCCATGGGAATCCCAATTATGTGTTGATAAATCTTGCCATTAAACTGCACATAAATATTATCCATTATAAATGCGATGGCATTACATAATATAATTGACGTTACTGTTGTTAAAAGGGCATAGCAATATTTGATAACTATGGTAAGTGCGGAAGTAATATGTTTCGATAGCACAGTAGTAGAATAAGGACTAGAATTTGATAGGAACGTGATTTATATGGACGTTTGTGTAATTTAGAAAACTAATACATGGTTAGTCAGGTAGGATCTTGTCCTTCAAAAACGGGATTTCAATATACGTACTGGTAGAGTTCAATTCAGTTTTCAGAACTCCAGTATAGTACAGTTTTCAAACAATGATAATTTTATAAGCTGTTTAGTGAGCAGGTATAAAGATTTACGAATTTTATATATTAAAGAAAAAAGAGGAGTTACCGGCTCAGTTATGTGGCAGAAGTCACCATGGAGCTATACAATACATTAATATAAATAATATAATAGAACATTTAACACATTACAAAAATATTTGATTGTAGTGCAATTACGATACCGACTTAGGACGGTCATTTAATTTGACAAAAGCCAAACAAATGGTGTGGTTAACCGGTTTACGGGCCCACCTTCCCACTCACCGTAACAGCAGAACAATCAAAAGACGTACATTTAAAAATCTATAAATAATCCTCCATGTAAAGAACAAGGGTCAACAGGTATCGCATATTGAGAGGTCATAAAAATATAAACACGTAAGGTATTGTAAAAAACATAATGGTATAAAAATATATGCGACATCAACATGATAAACCGTGCTCTGCCAGTCTGAAAGCGAGCTAAGACCCTAGATCTGTAGGAGTCCCGACTAACAGTCAGAGGGGACGAGGTTCAGGACCATGTCTCCTCTGAAAGAGGTTTAGACAAGGCCCGTCATATAGTCCCCACCGCCCTGTTAGTCAGCGTGCAACGTTCAAGTAAAAGTCTGCATAAGGCTGTAGAGGGGCCAAATACAAGACCTATAGTCTTTTTGATGATCTCAATATCATATTGTCTATTTAGGAGACGTTTGACTATTTTATTACATGATAAAATAACGTTATCGGAGCCTTTTTCTTTCCTTAGTTTATATACGAGATCACCGTAAAAATTAGGATGGGAAATTCCATTGGATACATACTGTTGAAAAGAAATATTTCCAAATTTAGATAGAAGTTCTGAATAAGATCTGAAGAATTTGCCGAATGTTTTTCTTAGCTTGTGATATCTGTAACCCTGAGTTAAAAGTTTAGTAGTAATTTGTAAATTTCGTTTATGAAAGTCCAAAACATCGGTGCAGCCTCTGACAAATCGAACTAATTGAGATATATAGATACCATATGATGGGAGTCGAGGGACATCGCCATCCAAGTAAGGGAAATTTACAATAGGAAATCCAAAATCCTCACGTTTATCATAAATATTAGTATATATTAGTTTGTTGATAATTTTGATGTTTAAATCTAAGAAAGGTGTAGATTTATCTCAAGTATTAGCTTTATTCAATGTGAGCTCTGGTGGATATATTTCTGATATAAATTGTTCGAATTCAGGGTTGTCGATAACCAAAATGTCATCCAGATATCTGCAAGTATTATTAAATTTGTCAATGAGGTCAAAACGTTTAGATTTTTGAATAGAAACCATAAAATCCCTCTCATAACAATAAAGAAATAAATCTGCTATCAGAGGCGCGCAGTTAGTACCCATAGGAATCCCAACTATTTGTTGATATATCTTGCCATCAAATTGCACAAAAATATTATTCATGAGAAAATCTAGTGCTTTACATAATTCCTTGCAAGTCCAGTATTTATTTGAAGTATATTGTTTGTTGGAAAAGAATCCAGAGTTATTGGAGGTACATATGTACGTTTTAGATTCTCTGTGAAAACACCATTGTATAAGAGACAGCAACTTGCTTTTAATCAAATCATGAGGCAGAGATGTATAAAGTGTAGAAAAATCAAATGTAGAAATTTGAGTCGCTTTGAAATTTAGCGAAAGAAGTTTGTCTATAACTTCATGAGAATTTTTAATCGACCAAAAGTAATTGATGTTACTATTATGAAATGCGACATCACAATATTTGATAATATGATCTTTTATAGCAGTAAGAGCAGACGTAATATGTTTCGATAGTACCGTAGTAGAGCAGTGGCTAGAATTAGATATGAAACGTGATTTATATGGACTTTTATGTAGTTTTGGGAGCCAATACATGGTTGGGAGATCAGATTTATCAGTTTTAATTTTGAAGTCGGACATGGTCATGAGGTGATCGTGCAAGGTGCTCTCTTTTGAGGTAGGGCTTTCCACATATGTATGAGTGGAGTTTAATTCGTTTTTAAGTACTTCAATATAATATAGTTTTCAAACAACCATTATGTTATTACCTGCTTTATCAGCGGGAACAAAGACATATTTAGCATGTAAGTCAGCTATCTTCTTTTTAATAGAATTTGTCGTCAATGTATTAGGCTGTTGAAATAAATGCGAATTTTCCGTAAAGTTCTTAACACGGATATCGACAATTCTTAAAATCTCGAATTTCCAATCATTAAGAGCATGAACCTTTACCTGTTCTTTTTACACCAACGTTTACAATATGTAGTTAAAGCATCTTCTATAACGTCACGGCATTTATTGAAATCTATCCTGGACGGTAACCTATATTTAGGTCCTTTTCCAAAAAGGGTGCGCAATTTCTTGTCCGAAATACAGTTTAGGTCACCAGTAATAACATGACCTGCCGGTTTATAAACATATTTAGAATTTTCACAAGAACACGACGAAGGAATAGAGTCTGAAACATCAGGGTTAGATGTAACTTTATTATAATTTAAAATAAGATTTCTAATAGGTTTTTTGTATTGGTAAAAAATAAGTGGAGGTTTTAAATTCTCAAAATATTGGGGGATTTTAGATGTGACTCTATGATCACGGAAAATATTAGAAATGTTAAGTAGATCGAAGCCTTTATTAATAAATTTAATTTTGAGAAATTGCTGCTTGGGTGGAAGAGACGGAATACGAGGAAAGAGTTTATTATATGAAAATAAAATAATCAAATTGAGTTTATATCAATCAGAATTGCGTAAACTACGCAGATCAGCTTCGTCCAGGATAGGTTTCAATTTATTTACCGGAATAGAGGATAGTGCATACAAAAGTTCATGACGGCCATTATTTTTTGCGATAAATAGAAGATCGTTTAATGACCTATTTAAACGATTACGTTTTCTGATGTTACGATTACGACGACGACCATGTGACCTACGTTTTCTAATAGTTTTATGTCTTAATGTAAAAATATTGATCTTATTCTGACGAGAAGAAATATTACCTTGTCGATATATTTGGTCGTTGAGACCAAGAGGGTATGGGGTTTGTAGTTGTTTAATCCAGTAGAGCTCGGTTTCCAAAAGTCGTTTTTTAACATCCGATTTCGTATCACCGGGTAATTTAGAGATATTTTCTACTGGAGTTATTTTCACATTGTTAATATTATGATGGTATTTATTAAAGTGGTTATAAAGAAAATTCTGGTATTTACGACGTGAATTATTACGAATTATATAGGAATGATTCCGAAAACGTTGTTTCAAAGTTTGAGAAGTTTCCCCGACATATTGAGCCCCACATCCTCTAGCTTCTCAAGTGATGACATATATAACATTGGCAGTATTTCAATCTATGTCTTTGTCTAATTTGGTGTTAAATATATTTCCATTAACAGTGGATTCAATATTAGACTTGCAGTTTAAATGATGGCAAGTAAGACATTTCTTGGCGTTGCACTCTGCGTATAGAATTGACAGCTCTGTAAGAATTTATAGGTGTGAATGTTTTTGAAAATGAGATCGAACGTTTAATAGGGAAACTACTTTTAAGTGGAGAAATAAGAACTTTAGTGGTGCCGAATAATTTTCTACAAGAAATACCAGGTATATGAAGAGTGGACACAGAGGGCAATCTAAGTGGTGTGATTATAACTTTATTATATATTAGTCATTTTCTTTTTTATTGCCTGGACTGTTAGTTTAAGTGGCTGTTTGAACAAACAGGGATTAAGGGTAAAATAATCATTTAGAATATCGATTATTTTTCAGGATTAATCTGTTCCAGTCATTCAAGGCATGTACTTTTACACTTTTTTTCTTCAATTTTATTTCGGCATTTGGTAAAATCTATCCTGAAGGATAATTTTTAGTTTGGTCTTTCAAAAAGCGAACGTATATATTTGTCAGAAATAAAGTTAAGTTCAATCTAGAACCCACAGGTTAATAAATATATTTAAAGTTAATGCATAAACAGGAAGATATTGTTGTTTGTTGGTGACTGCATAACGACCATGGAACTTCCTCGGTGACGTTGTTAGTCTAGCACATATATAACCCTGGTTCAGAAGCTTATCTGAAAGTCACCTAGCCCTCAGAGCAAAGTGATGTAATGTGGATATGCTGTGGATTTAGTAGAGGTCACTGCTGACCAAGTATGGCTTACAAGTAGGAACTCAGTATAGCTCACTGCTGGCTCTGTACTATTCACTGCTGACTCAGTATGACTCACAAGTAGGAACTCATTATAGCTAACTGCTGGCTCAGTACTGCTCACTGCTGACTCAGTATGACACATAAGTAGGAACTCAGTGTAGCTCACTGCTGATTCTGTATGGTTTACAAGTAAGAGATCAGTTTAGCTAACTGCTGACTCAGTATGACTTACAAATAGTACAGCTAACTGGTTACTTAGTATAGCTCACAAGTAGAAGCTCAATACCGCTCACTGCTGCCTCAGTATAGTTCACTGCTGGCCCAAAGGTGAGCTATAGTGAGCCAGCAGTAAGTCGTTTTGTACCAAGTCAACAAGGACATACAAAACATAATAGTAGAATATTCACGGAAAAACGACATTACAAAAATATTCCATTGTGCTGCGGTTACGATACCGAATTAGGACCGTCAATTGAAGTAACAAACGTCACTCAATTGGTGTGGTTAACCAGATTACGGGCGCCCACCTTCCTACTCACCGCAAAAGCAGCACAATCAAAGGAAACACATTTATAGATTTATAGATAATCCTCTATATAGAGAACAAGGATCAACAGGTTTCTCAAGAATAGAGGTCATAAAAATTTTATTACACACGAAACGTTTTATACAATAATATGTTGTTAGAAGAATGTAAAGATGATGAATAAATCCAAACCATAAGTCTAAAAATCATGAAACCAGAGGACATACAAAATCAGTGAAAATGAAAAACAAGTGGAAAATAACAAAATATGTCTACTTGAAGAGCATATGTGAACCCCTGTGATGGAGCGAGATAAGGTGCTCGTGGAGAGTGAGCATCTCCTGCTTGCTAGCAACACCCGTCACATATACCTAGTAGAAAGAGTCAAATCGTGTAAATTCCATATGTATTTATATATGGAGAAGTCAAAGTAGGTAACCTTCTAGTTTAGAAGGTGTCAAATCTGTGTAAAATGATCGGAATCGGTCTCAGTCCAGAATATCATTTAAAAGTCTCAATAACGAGAAATCATATGGAGTAATAAGTGTCTCGTAACGACCGTAGAACTTCCTCAGTGACGTTGCTAGTCTAGCACATATATAATCCTGGTTGAGCAGCTTAACTGAAAGTCGCCTAGCCCGCAGAACAAAGTCATTGTAATTTGAGCATGCTCTGGAATAACGTATTGACTGAGATATATATAAGCCGGATGCGGGCGATGATGGAATGTTGCTACTTATGAAAGGAAAGTTTGTGATAGCGAAATTGAAATTGTCACATTTGTCATAGAATGAGGTGTTCAATTGACCATTAATGTCGAAAGACAACATAATATCAAAATACGAAGTAGAATTACTACTTTCTGTGGTTTCTTTGACCTCCAGTTCACTTGGATAGATGATGCTAAGGTAATCCGCGAATGAAGGATTATTAATTGAAAGCAAGTCATATATATATCTGTAAGTGAAATTGAAGCCAAGAGCCAATTGTTTTTTTCCTTGCAAAAGCAAAGACTGAATGAATTCAGCTTCGTATGAGTAAAGGAATATGTCAGCCAGAAGCGGAGCACAGTTAGTGCCCATTGGAATGCCGACAATTTGTTGAAAAACCATTCCTCCAAACACCACAAAAATGTTATCGATAAGAAAGTTCAACATCTGAATGACAGCTGTTTCAGTGTATTTATTTTTGGAATCAGAATTTTCCCTAACTCGGTGTAGATGGTTCAGTATGGCTCACAAGCAGAAAATCAGTATAGCTCACTGCTGGGTCAGTATGACTCACAAGTAAGGATTCCGTAAAAAGATTAGGGCACAGTGAGCTGCGTTAGCGTAATCCCCACTACTAGCCAAATTATGTTTATAAGGGCTTTGTACATGGAAGGCTAGTTCAGCCACTTCTATATGTACTTAATTAAGCACTGCTAATACTGAGTTGCTTGTTTGATTTACACCCAGTGATTCTGATTGGTGCATTTTCAATGGCTGCTATTGGCCAGATAACAATAAATAACATATTTCATTACTTTAGAATAAAGTCTTTTCATTGGGTACTTCTTTAAAGACGTTTTAATCCGTTTCCTGTTACAATGATATAGCTTCAATAAACTCTGATTAGCACAAATTTACATCAATGGTTTTTTTTCCGTTTCAATAAATTGAACACTGGCAATGAATGCAAGAAACTCTAATCGATTTCTCATCGTTTAGGCTCGAAACTGCAGAAAAGCGCTTCATGGCGAATCCAAGGCGATAAAAAAAAAAACACTTTTAACTTTTAAGCAGACACAAGGAAAAGAATGCCCGCACTTTCACATTTGATACCATCGTCCCTTTCAAACTTTGTAACAGCTTTGGAGTCAAACAGACTACAATGGCGAACTGCCTCAAAATGAATGCTGCAATTGGGGTAATCAAGACTGCGAAATGTAGTAGAGTCATTTATTACTATGTTTGTAATAAATTATCATTTTTTATTTATTATATATTTACATGGATTGTATTGTAACTCATTAATTTTCTATAATTAATGTAGTCATTTTTTTGATATATGTATTTTCTATGTACATGCATTTAACATCTATATTTATTTATAGAAGGGGATTTCCAGAGGTACCCCTTTGTTCTTATTTATTTTTATATACAGGAAGTGTAATTACATCACAAAGGTCACTTTAGGTCATTTACATGTAAAACATATCTTTATTGGTTACTTTGAATTAAGAACTTTGTCTATTGGCCTTTATATTCCCTCTTCTTTTTCTTTGTCATTGATAGAAAGATATTTAAAGTGAATGCATGGATTAATGAATTGATAATTCCTACATTTGATAATTATTAGATTTGTAACTTAAAAGAGCTGATTGTAAGTATTATTTTATTATGTATTTTCTGAATAATATATGAAATTTGTAATAATTTTGTATTCTATTGATTTCAAGTTTTTGTATAATTTTTCCCAATGATATTGTTATTCATTTTTACTTGATCATCAAATTGTATAATTATATATTTGAATGTGATCATAGAGTATGGACTTTTTCTATGGAGTATTGTTATTTTGTTCATTAGATCCATACCATAGTTGTCCAGACTACAGTGAGATTAGTACATTAGAGCTCTACCTCACATGCAGGGTAATTTATTATAATTTAATTTGTAATTATGCTTATTTATTATATAACGCATCTGTGACGTTTGTATTAATTTTTGTGATCAAACTGTGTGAAATTACCTAATTGGTTATTTGTGTATTTTTGTATAAAATACTAATTTTATGGATCCAATTTACATTATAATTTGACAAGTAATTGAAATAATGATACTGTATTGTTTTCATATCTAAAGGGAAATAACTCAGTATTTATTTATATTTTTTATAATTTATCATCATTGTATTGCATTTCTTTATGATTGTTATTATTGTATTTTCAGAGCTTTTAATATAATTATTATGAATTTAGAACCAGTAACATATTGGATAATAAATGAATTCTAGACCATATAGTGGAACTTTGTCTTTTTACCACAACAAAGCCACTGTTACATTTTGAGCCCACGTAGGGCCTTGTTGTTGTAAAAAAGACAAAGTTTCACTATATGGTCTAGAGTTCATTTAATATCCAATGTGATACTGGTTCTAGAATGGTGATTGACCTGTCGTCTCTTGTTTGGTACAGTTATATGCGTGAACTATAGCAGCTATATATGACTTCCAGTCAGGCTTCTGACTATTCTCTAAACTACTAAGCATCTTCAGCAGAGTTCTATTGAATCTTTCACATGCACTATTTCCCATGGGGTGATAGGGTGTTGTCCGTGATTTATTGATACCCATGATATTACATAGCCCCTTGATAATGCTTGATTCAAATTGTGGGCCTTGATCGGTGTGGATCTTCAATGGTATGCCATCATGCACTATAAAATTGTTGAAAATGACTTCTGCAGTTGTTCTGGCAGTGGAATTCTTGGTTGGTATAGCCTGTGCATATCGCGTAAAATGGCATGTAATAAGAAGGATGTTGCTGTATCCTCCCTTGGATGTTTTTAACGTAAGGTAATCCAAACAGACAATCTCCAGTGGTTGGAATGATTTGATGTTTATCAACGGTGCACGCTCATTTGTAGGTGTTTTACTAAGCACACAACGTTTACACTTGCTGATATAATTTTCCACATCCGCTGTCATGCCATACCAAAAGAATCGGTCCCTTATTAAACTTGTGGTTTTGTCTCGACCTGGATGACCCATGTCGGAATGAAGCTGGTATAACACAGTGCGAATGCATGATCTTGGTAACACAATCTGTGATTTCTTTTTACCGTTGATGACTATGTCTTGCATCAAGACTCCATTCTGGATGTGTAGTTTATCAAAGTTTCTATAGAGTAGAGAATGGTATTGTTGACTTCTGGATGGTAAACGGTATCTAGAAGGTTTGGTTTTCCTAGAAAACATATGGTAACCAATATTGGACCACTGAATCTTCTTGTGGGTGTCTTTTAATATCAATTTCTGCAAAATCTGGTAAAGGTAGTAAATTATTTATTGGATGAGTGGTAACAGCTAGACTTCCAATGTATGGAATTTCAAGGCATTACATATAGCTTAGATGGTTTCTGATGTTTTATAAGAATCTTCTTGATGTATTGGAATTCTTGATAAGCAATCTGCATCTGTGTTTAAAATTCCTGGTTTGTATTTGATGTCAAAATTGTAGTTGGCCAGTGCAGCAACCCATCTCTGACTTGTCGCATCTAACCTTGCCGATGTCATGACATAAGTTAAGGGGTTGTTGTCTGTGTAAGCGGTAAATTTAGCTCCATAAAGGTAATCTTGAAACTTTTCACATACTGCCCACTTGAGAGCCAAAAACTCAAATTTGTGAGTTGGATAGTCCTTTTACTTTTTGATAGACTACGACTGGCATAAGCGATGACCCTTTTCACATCATCTTGGACCTGGTACAAACGGCACCAAGACTGCTTGTTGACGCATCTGTGTGAAGTATGAATGGTAAATTATAGTTGGCATAACCTAAGATGGGATAGGTGATAAGTTTTTCTTTCAAGGTGTTAAATGCAGCTTCGTGTTCAGAATTCCATATCCATCCAGCTGGAAAAGGTTTTGGTTTAGCTTCCTTCCTAGTTATTTTTCTTCGAATCTGGTAATAGATCATTCAATGGTCATGCTATGTTGGCAAATCCTTCAATGAAGCGACGGTAATAACCGAAAAAACCTAAAAATTGTCGTACTTCATCTGGATTGGATGGTGTTGGCCAGTTTTTAATTTCTAACCTTGTCAATCTTACTTGGGTCGGGGGAAATTCCTACTTCAGGCACAATGTTTCCAACATAACGAACCTTGCGTTTAAAAAATTCGCATTTCTTGGGAGACAACTTCAGATTCACCTCACGAATACGTTTAAATATCAGCACAACTCGCTCTAGATGTTCATCAAAATCTTCAGAAAATATTATGAGGTCGTCCAAGTAGATGTAACAGATAGTTAGATGTAACCCTTCAAAACACTGTTTCATCAAGCGCTGTTATGTGGCTAGAGCGTTAACTAACCCAAAAGGCATGCGATGGTATTCAAAGAAGCCCAATGGACCAACAGTAAATGCTGTACGTTCTTTGTGGTCTTCTTGTACCTCTATTTGATGATCTCTTCATATCAAGTATGGTAAAAAACTTATTTCCTCTGAGGGCATCTAATATATCTTCTACTCATGGCAATGCATAAGAATCTCTTTTGGTGCGCATGTTCAATTGTCGATAATCCACGCACATTCTAAGCTCGTTGTTTTTCTTCCTGACTAATACGATGTTGCTTGATCAGGGTGATTTAGATCGTCTAATGATACCAGCATCAAGTAGCTGTTGCAGATGTTGTTTGACTTCATTGAACATGGTATTCCACGTGGTCTTTGCTTGAAGGGTGTATCGTCATGTAGTTCAATTCGGTGTTGAGTTATATCAGTATGACCAATGTCAGTATCGGCTGTTGAAAATACGTCACTATACTTTTCAATTAATTTCTCGCCTAATTTCACTTGGTTGAATGTTAAATCATCTCTCTCAATCGTCACGGTATCCAGTAAATTGTTAGATGTCTGTGTGCCTTTACAGATGTTAGTGTACTCTATGGTAACTGGTTGTACTTCACAAAGAACTGACTTGGGTGATAATTGTACTGTGCATGTTGTTACGTTGTCAATACATACTTGAACTAGGCTACACACTGAATAGCTATAGTTGATAACAGTTGGTTCAATGTCCAAATCAGATGGAATTATTGATTGCAATGTTGCATGAAGTAAAGTTGATGTGGACTGGTATGGTAGAGATTTATCAATGTAACCTGATACTGTGACACTAGAATTCGGTGGAATGGTGACAGGCGGTTATTCTGTTTCCGAAGTTCCTTTTCCTGTAGTGTTATTGTACGGGACGTTAAGTACCAGGGGGTGAATAAATTTGGTCTTTGCAAGTACTGCTCTCCATATCTCGTTTGAACAGACGACAGCAAATAGTGTAAAATGTTTGTCCCAAGTAACACAGGTACATTGCCGTTATAATTGTTATCTGGTACCACAAGGATGGGATACTTGGTAGAGGAATCTAAATATGATGGTAACCCAGCCGACATAATGGATGCTTCTGATATATCCAGAGGTTGGCAACACACCACCATCAGCACACTCAGTGTGTAGAAAATCATTCATGGGATGTAGAGTCAAATGTTGAAGGTTATGTTGATAAAATGATTCACTTACTATTGATACTGTTGAACCGGTGTCCAAAAGTGCTTTTACTTTTTGATCTTCAATGTGTATTTCAATTTCTGATGCATTACCAACTAGATATGTATTCTTTTTATAAGTTGAACTAGGGCTTCTTTTTCTAGCAAGACCTAACGTCTGCCCGGGGGCGTAGGCCTGTTGAAGTTTAAAGACTTCTGACTGTGGTCTAAGATAACACGACATCCAAATGCCAAATGTCCCTCCTGTCCGCAACGATAACATATTGGACCACTTGAGTTGTTATTGGTATCAGCATGGTACTCGTCACACTGGTTATTACCCTGGTTGTAACCATCATAGTTGTAATACTGTCCATCATGCCACTGTCTTTGCCTTCTTCCTCTGTGTCTATGTCCTCTATTCTGTTGTACACCATGTCTACCATTGTTGTTATTCTGTTGTTCCTTGTCACCTTTTGTTAATTCATCTCTTTTCTGATTCCCCTTCTCTAATTGGTTGATCTTAGTAGTCAGCTGTTGAATCATTCCTTTTAGTTCTTGAAATTCAGATGTCTGTCAGGTAGCTCCATCTGTTGACACAGTCATGTTAGCCTGGGCTTTCTTGCAGCTATGTTCTTGTTCCATCAGTCGTACTTCCTTTCTAAACCCATCAAAGTCATTGATCTGATCATACTTGTAACCACTTATGTCTTTAAGCCATTGATGAAGACCATTCCAGTAACGAGATTTCAATTTGTCGTTTGCCTCACTTCGCTTGATCACTCCTTTTATGACGGCTTTACGAAAAATCTCTTCAAGACGACAACTCCATGCCATACTATCTTCATCCTTCTTCTGTGTACTACTGTAAAATTCTTCTAGTATCTTCTCGCCTCGTTCTAATGTTCCAAAAACACTATGCATCTTATCCAAAATATCCTTGATCTTTGCTTCTGGACCTAGGCGCATTGCTACTTTTCCTGCATCCCTTCTCAGTGATCGACGGATGGCCTGGGCAATTGATTCTTCACTGTAGTTTTCCTTGATGAGACAGTCAACCTCATAGCGCCACAAGTCATATGATGTGTCCTGTTTGCTGCCATCACCAGAGAAACACGAGACCTTTGGAATGTGATGAGCCAACTTTGATGTGATTGATCCAGTACCTGGTTCTTGCTTGACTGTAGCATTTCCATCATCAGCTTTCATCTGTTTAACGAAGTCTACCATCCACTGTTTCAGGTCTGATGCAGAATCAGCTTTGGGCTTCACATTCATCTCTTTGAAGGCTGCAGCAATGGCTCCCAGTTTTTCTTCATTCAATTCTGCCATGACTCCTATATAGTTTCTCTCTAATTTTAAGTACTTAAATTTAATACAAAGTTGCCCAATTGCACAAACAATTTTCAAATCTTACAATAAATACTAAGTGTTTTATGCAATAAGTAAATTAAATGTAAATGTATAGACAACTTGTGATTGAATTAATATATATATACCAAAAATTCAATTCAACAATTTAATTTTCTTCAGAAAAATTCAGAAGTTTTGAAATAATATTACAGATACATGTTTGATTGAAATTTGCAAATTAGAATTGTACTAAGAATGAATAAACAAGTGCAAAACTTGAAACAAAATAAAGTTTTCACAGATAAATAACTCTGATATACCAAAATGTAAAGTTTCCAAACATAAATAACTCTAATATACCAAAATGTAAAGTTTTCAAAATAACTCTAATTCAAGAGAGGTAACTCTTGACTGACTTCTGATAAAGAGTCTACTAATTACATGGTGATCAGTCAAGCGTGAAATATTTTCAGACAGCACCCTAATACATGTAATTAGGTGACCAGTATAGAATACAAACAAAAATATGACAAAATATGCAGCAGTCTCACAAATCAAATTTGAAATAGTAAATTACTTTAAATACTTATGCAGTATATATCATAGTAAGTTTGATTTGTCTTACCGTGAAATGAGCTACTTAGGTAATATCCAAAACAAAAATATCCTCAAGAATACACAGAATTAAATATCACAAATGCACAGAATTATATAACACACACAAAGAATGAACAGTGTTTGGAGTCTCTGAGGAATACTTGAGAAAGCGTCACTATCATTTCTTAGGGTATTCATGGTATATAAAATTTCTGTATAGAATGTCACCGTCTAATCTTCAAAACGGAAGTAGGATTCACCTCAAATTCATCAGTTATTGGAATGTTCTGTTCATCAGTTATTGGAATGTTCTCTTCATCAGTACATTGGGTCTTCTGTTAATCAGTACATTGGAATCTCCTGTTCATCAGTCAATCCCTACGTGGGCTCCAAATGTAACAGTGGCCTTGTAGTGGTAAAAAGACAAAGTTCCACTATATGGTCTAGAGTTCATTTATTATCCAATATGATACTGGTTCTAGATTCATAATAATAATATTGAGCTCTGAAAATACAGCAATACAATGATGATACATTATAAAAAATATAAATAAATACTGAGTTATTTCCCTTTAGATATGAAAACAATACAGTATCATTATTTCAATTACTTGTCAAATTATAATGTAAATTGGATCCATAAAATTAGTATTTTATACAAAAATACACAAATAACCAATTAGGTAATTTCTCACAGTTTGATCACAAAAATTAATACAAACGTCACAGATGCGTTATATAATAAATAAGCATAATTACAAATTAAATTATAATAAATTACCCTGCATGTGAGGTAGAGCTCTAATGTACTAATCTCACTGTAGTCTGGACAACTATGGTATGGATCTAATGAACAAAATAACAATACTCCATAGAAAAAGTCCATACTCTATGATCACATTCAAATATATAATTATACAATTTGATGATCAAGTAAAAATGAATAACAATATCATTGGGAAAAATTATACAAAAACTGGTAATCAATAGAATACAAAATTATTACAAATTTCATATATTATTCAGAAAATACATATAAAATAATACTTACAATCAGCTCTTTTAAGTTATAAATCTTATAATTATCAAATGTAGGAATTATCAATTCATTAATCCATGCATTCACTTTAAATATCTTTCTATCAATGACAAAGAAAAAGAAGAGGGAATATAAAGGCCAATAGAAAAAGTTCTTAATTCAAAGTAAACAATAAAGATATGTTTTACATGTCAATGACCTAAAGTGACCTTTGTGATGTTATTACACTTCCTGTATATAAAAATAAATAAGAACAAAGGGGTACCTCTGGAAATCCCCTTCTATAAATAAATATAGATGTTAAATGCATGTACATAGAAAATACATATATCAAAAACATGACTACATTAATTATAGAAAATTAATGAGTTACAATACAATCCATGTAAATATATAATAAGTAAAAATGATAATTTATTACAAACATAGTAATAAATGACTCTACTACACGAAATATGTTATTCTTATCTCAGTCGTGTGACTCTAGAAGCTGTCAGTTTCCATTTGCTATGGTCAAATCAGATGGCTCACTTGCTTTGGCTACTATATTCGCATCCGTAATATTATTTATCTTAAACGCTAAAAGTTGGTGTGACGCTTCCATTTTTGCTCTTATAACTTGCGTACCAATCACATACATAAGCGCAATAAATTACTTTAATTCATTTATATCAGTAAGATACAAAATAAGAAGCAGCTACTATAAAGTGAATTTGTTTTCTCTAGCTAACAATATAAATGACACAAATAGAAAATTGTTATGAATGTCAATATCTTTAAAAACAGGTACATAAATTTGTTACATTAAATCCTTGATAAATGTATAGTATGTGCAGCCTCAATTTTATTTATCTAAAACAGTAACAATCGTATAAATTGCCTGCAAATCATATGTATCCTATATACAAAGCACCATATGCCATTTTAACTCACTGATAAAGTAGAATTGTATACTTTCATTCCATTATACGATGGCTGATTGATATGTTATGAGCCTCATATTGAAGGATTTGAAGTTTGTCGGGCATAATGGATTATTTTTCAACATAATCCTCTTCAGTATTTATACACTTTTGCATGCGGTGTTTAAGGGCCTCAATGCCACTTTTAAAGAACCCCTTGTCTACGCTGTTCATAAAGTCTTCCACTGCATGTATGGCGTCATCATCAGACTGAAAGTTGGTGCCGGAAATAGCTGTTTTCAGTTTTCGAATAGATGAAAGTCTGATGGAGCGTGATCAGGTGAGTAAGGCGGATGCTCAATCAATTTAAAGCTATAATCGTGAATGGAAGCAATGGCAATGACAGACTTGTGAACAGGAGCATTGTCCTGATGGAACAACACATCTTTAGTGAGCTTTCTGCGGCACTTTAGTTTAATATTTTCCCTAACTTAAGAAGTGAAGCATAGTATGTGCCAATCAGCAGAATGCCATCTGCATCCCAGAAAACCGAGACCATAACCTTTCCAGCTGATGGAACAGTCTTTGCCTTCTTTGGCGGTGGTGAGCCAGGGTGCTTCCATTGTTTCGAATGCTGTGTTTGGCCTCTGTTTTAAAAGGATGGATCCATGTTTCATCTATAATGACAAATCTCTGAAGAAAGTTGAGAGGATCTTCCTCAAAAAGGTTAAGATTAACACACGATAATGTGCACCCGATGTCCTTCTGATCAACTGTCAGAAGTCTTGGTATCTAACGGACTGAAATCTTTCGCATTGCAAGATCCTCTATCAGAAGGGAATGTACTCTTTCCTGTGAAATGCAAACTGTACTGGCTATATATATTCCTATAACTCGTCTGTAATTCATAACAATATCATGGAATTTATTGACCATTTCTGGAGTTGCAAATGTGACAGGACATCCTCAAGGCTCTGTTTGCTGCGCTTAAATTACCCCACCCACTTTTTCACTGTACCATATGGAGGGACATTTTCCCCTGGTGATGCTACAATATTATTATGGATATCCTTAGGTGTTAAAACCTTTTTTATGCAAATATTGAATCACTGCTCTTTCATCGATTTTGTTCATTTTGCTAAAAGTCACTTGTCTTGTTTACTTTAGAATGCTAGCTCGTCGATATAAACTGACCAAATGAGATCAGTCCTTGGATACATGGATTTATACAATCAGAGAATAGTAGGACTTGGAAAGAACACACTGTGTCCCCCCTTCAATACGAGGTTCATAACATATCAATCATCCCTCGTTTAATCCAGCTACTGTCGAGTGAATTTCGTTTTCTTAAACGTTATAAATGAAACAATTACAAAATTGTTATGGAAATATTGATGTCAAGGAAATCTTAAAATACAAGTTATATAAATTTATGTTACGTTAAATCATTGTCTTACCTATAAACTGTAATTAAAGGTATATCAGCGATATCTCAAACTTATATAATATTAGTTATGATACATCAAAATAAGTTGTGTTACAAAACCTAAAATAATGTTTTAATATAACAAAGGTTTTTACATTAATTATCCCATTTGGCTTTGCCAATCTAGTACTGTGTAAAAGGTAGTTGCAAATAGTTGTAATCAAGCATGGCTGTCTGAATATCTGCTTTTGGATATGCATCAGTGATCCAGAGCAAAAGTTGATCGTCGCAAATCGAATATGATCATTGTACACACTGTTATTTCTGTCCTTTATCGGGCGTGAAGGCTCCAGTATGGAACATGACCACTTCTTTTTTGAAAGAATATTTTCAGCCTTGACAGGAGAAACTAAAAGAGATAAAAATATGTAAGATTTGGAACACTTTGTTCTTCTATATTTTCGTGAATTCATCTCCTTTCCAGAGGAGAGTATTTTTAAATTAAAAAATTAAATGTATCGAAATTTACTATACCTTATAGGTACTTTAGCTGTTATAATAATTTAGCCACCTTCCCCTTCTTCACCTCATTTTTCTGGAAAGTAAATTTAATGTAAATTTCATTTTCAAAATTATAATAGGATTTATTGGTTGATGTGCATTTTGGTTTAGCCTACCTGCAATATATAAAATGTGTATTTATTATAATGTTAACACTTAAGATTAAAACTAATCACATATTTTTGACAACGTAATAATTTATAACTAACCATTATAATATGAATTTGACCAATGGAATGTTATCTGTTTGCATGTCGTATGCGGCCTTTGCTTGCAGGGCTTTCACTGTGAGAATTCTGTGGTTGACTTGTTCTCTTTAATTTGAAGTTGTGAGATACCTGGATTCATAATGAGACATGCAGCCATGGGAATTTTAATAATGATCATGATTGTTTAGTTTATCTTATCATGTAATAAAATAGTCAAACGTCTCCTAAATAGACAATATGATATTGAGATCATCAAAAAGACTATAGGTCTTGTATTTGGCCCCTCCACAGCCTTATGCAGACTTTTACTTGAACGTTGCACGCTGACTAACAGGGCGGTGGGGACTATATGACGGGCCTTGTCCAAACCTCTTTCAGAGGAGACATGGTCCTGAACCTCGTCCCCTCTGACTGTTAGTCGGGACTCCTACAGATCTAGGGTCTTAGCTCGCTTTCAGACTGGCAGAGCACGGTTTATCATGTTGATGTCGCATATATTTTTATACCATTATGTGTTTTACAATACCTTACGTGTTTATATTTTTATGACCTCTCAATATGCGATACCTGTTGACCTGCTGTTCTGCTGTTACGGTGAGTGGGAAGGTGGGCCCGTAAACCGGTTAACCACACCATTTGTTTGGCTTTTGTCAAATCAAATGACCGTCCTAAGTCGGTATCGTAATTGCACTACAATCAAATATTTTTGTAATGTGTTAAATGTTCTATTATATTATTTATATTCATGTATTGTATAGATCCATGGTGACTTCTGCCACATAACTGAGCCGGTAACTCCTCTTTTTTCTTTTTTTCATTCAATTTGAAAACAAAAAAAAAAAAAACGGAACATTTTCGACGGAAGTACCATGCTAACAGGAGACTGCCTCTGGACACCTGGTTTAATCCCATTTTGGGAATCGCAACGGATCTTGCTGAAACCATCACCATCGAATTTACAGTGTTTTTGCTGGACTTTGAATACCGGTCATACTGTAGTATTCCCTCGATTTTCTCCTTTAAAACAGGGCCGAATTTCTCGTTTTAGCACATTTTGTCGTCCGTCATAGTATGATTGATATGTGTAAACAAGAGGTACGACTATTTTTTTAATAGATGCATGGATATTTCAAGGAATTGTTTCGTTATTTACTATTCCTCTGAAAATCTGAAGTTTTGAAGTGTAGTTTGTTGTTAGACAGTGCCAATACTTATATGTCGAACTCTGCAAATTAAGGCGGAACTCGAAAGTAAACAATAAAGGAGTACCGAATGGTAACCACATATCGAATTTCATGGAATAAAAGGGCAAACAAATGCGAACCCCAATTAAATTGAGGTGAACCATATGCCCTGGAGGAGTAAGCGTCCCCTGATTACAAGTATGGCATAATGTGTAATGCGACCGTACTTAAATTTCTACATGTATTTATTCGTGTGTTGCTTCCAATTACCGGATGATTTATGCAAGATAGACCGTAGTGATGAGAATAAAGAATTTATTCAAGAGACATTTGGATGTGTTTTCAATTGATGATGATGTGAGATTTACAAGTACAGTTTCGCATATAATCCGAATGATGGATGATCAACCTATATCACAGCCGTACCGCCCTATTACGCCTTCGCAATTTGAAGAAGAGCAACAGCATATTCGAGAACTTCTACACAACAATGTTATTTGTGAGAGTACTAGTCCGTTGGCATCGCCGATAATAGTAGTGGGCAAGAGAGGCAACTCTCATAGAAAATTGAATGCGAAATGTTACAAGGATATTTTCCCGTTGCCGAAAGTTGATGAAATATTTGATGTTTTACATGGTGCAGAATTATTTTCAACTATGGATTTAACTTCTGGATATACTCAAATACTTGTAAAAGAGGAAGATCGCGAGAACGCAGCATTTACTACTCCTTTCGACTTATATGAATGCAACCGAATGCCGTTTGAACTCACCAATGCCCCTGTGACTTTTCATGCAACTTTGATTTCGTAAAGAAGTATTTCAGCATTATGTAAAACCCACGGGACACATCGTGCCTTCGCAAGCACCGTGGGACAATACAAACAAAAACCTTCGGAAGGTATATCTGAAATCCTGCGATCTCATTGGTCCACCACGACACCGTGATGGTCGAATGAAACGACACCTAATATCGGCAATACGGGTTATGTTACCTGTGTTGTAAGATGGCGGCATTCGAAGATATAACTTATAGCAAGCTTAAGGTGCCTATAGTGTATACAAATATGGGACACTTATCTGTGTCTGAACCATTGGAATTGATATCTGTTGATTTTACTGTTCTTGAACTAGTTCAAGGATTAGAAAATGTGCTGGTGTTAACTGATGCGTTTACAAAATGGACAACAGCAATAATGACGGCCAAGCAAAGAGCACAGATAGTTGTGAAGGTTTTAGTGAATGAATTATTTTTTAAGTATGGAGTTCGTAAACGTGTGTATTCTAATCAAGGAAAATGTTTTGAAGCGGAAATAATGCAATAGCTGTGTAAAATAAGAAAATTACTGACTCAGCCGTAGGACAGAAGTCAACAATGAAATAATAAAGTATATAGTGTAATGATATGTAAAAAGAGGCTCAAAACTTCTAGTCTTTTTGATGATCTCCGAGTCATATTGTCTATGAGCTTTTAATCTGGAAAACGACGAAATAAAGTTGTCAAAACCTTTGACCCTCCTTTGTTTGTATACAATATCACCATATATATTGGGAAAGGAAATTCCATTGGAAACATATTTTTGAAAAGTGATATTTCTGGATTTAGATAAAAGTTCTGAATACATCTAAAGAATTTGCGGAATATTGAAATATCTGTTAAAATTCCGAAGTAATTGTAAATGTTTGGTATGAAAGTCCAAACTATTATTGCAGCCCTGACAAATCAAACCAGCTGAGATATATAAATGCCATATGATGGAAATCTAGGGACATCACCTTCCAAATAAGGGATATTTTACAATAGGAAATCTAAACTAGTCACATTTGTCGTAAATATTAGTATGAATTTTATTGTTAATTATCTTAATTTTTAAGGCTAAGAAAGCTATATTAGCTTTGTTTAATTCAAGTTCTGGTGAGTATATTTCAGGAATATATCTTTCAAACTCAGGGTTATCGATAACTAAGATGTCGTCAAAATATCTATATGTATCATTAAATTTTTCAATCAGATCAAAACGTTAGGCTTTCTGAATAGAGTGCATAAAGTCCATTTCATAACAATATAGAGAAATCTGCTATTAAAAGTGCGCAGTTAGTACCCATAGGACTCCAACCTATTTGCTGATAAATCTTGTCATCAAACTGAATGTGAATACTATCCATCAAAACCTCCATTGCTTCACATAATTCGGCGGAAGTCCAATATTTATACTGTAATGTGCATTCGTCGGCATTTATTGTATTGGAGAATTCTTAGTACATTAATGACAGATGTGTAGATTTAAAGCATTTTACATTGGCTTTTCAATGTGTCTATTTTTAATGTAATGATATAGTAGCCCCCATTTCCTCAAGTTTTGTTCAATGATAGTCATCATACAACTCAAAATTGATAACCATATTGTGAATTCAACTATTTAGGACTAAAGCAATTGTAACTCAGCTTATCCTGGCTGAATTTAAGTAGCAATTCTTATATCTGATTTTGTAGAAGATGTTTTCTTTAGTAAATTTTATCGTATTCGCCGCCTAACTGTTCGTTCAATCTAAATCCTCTGTCAGGTACATTATGCTGAACATTGTTAAAAATCATACAAATTCTCGAAAACTGGTTATCACAATGTCTGACACTTATTTTGAAATGAATTTTGTGTTTTAATGTTCACAATTTTGTCAAACTTAGAATTATTCACCAAGTTGTTACTTTTGATGTATGTAAAAATTCAGAAGAAGTGTGTTATGTTTATACTACAATAAAATGGAATATTGCCTTAGTAATGTATTAAGCTATAATGTTACAATATTAATGTAGAGATGATGGATAAATCCAAAGCACAAGTCCAAAAATCATAAAACCAGAGGACATACAAAATCAGTGAAAATGAAAAACAAATGGAAAAAAATAAAATATGTCTACTTGAAGAGCATATGTGAACCCCTGTGATGGAGTGAGATCAGGTGCCCGGGGAGAGTGAGCATCTCCTGTTTGCTAGCAACACCCGTTACATATACCCAGTAGAAAGAGTCAGATCGTGTAAATTCCATATGTATTTATATATAGAGAAGTCGAAGTAGGTAACCTTCTAGTATAGAAGGTGTCAAATCTGTGTAAAATGATCGGAATCAAATCAGCCTTGTGTGTAAAGAAACCTTTACGGGTATGAAACCATCCTTTTTTTCCTTGACCACTTTATTTGACGATGTGTTTTAATTAGTCTAAAATATTGTCAGGATGGAATCGGAATTAGTCAGGTCGATTCTGTTTTCTGATTGGTTGGAGGGTCTATATAGGTAAGACTGCAACAGAGAGATAGCATTCTGATTTTTGTGATCAAAGCGAAGACTACATAGGTAAACATGCATTTCACTGATAGTGATCATAATTTCGTAACATAGAGTTTTGTTAGCAATATTCTTTCAGGATATCTATTGGCATTATAGTAATTGAGCCTGACAAGTCTGAGTCTGACAATTTCGCGTCTAAAAATCTTGAGCCTGACAAAATTGAGCCTGTCAAATTTTGGGCCTGTCAAATGTTGAACTTGAGATTCGTATTGTCAGCCTGACAATGCATATTTACGGGTTATTATTATTGATATAGAAATATTACGCTTGTTGCGTAAATAGGAATGATTGAGTTACTGTTGATATACAATGAACACATGTCCGCCTGACATTGAGTGATTAGCCTTCGGTGATTTAGTAGAACGAGAATTCGTGGATTTATGTATTTCTAAAATGTGTCGACCAATGCCCAGAGTATGTTATCTGCTGTAATATTATAAATCGATGTTGGTGTTCAGAATGACTCTCTTGATATAAGATGTAAACAGTTAATTACGTAAATTCATCAGTCATATCTCGTTACTTCTGAACCCTCGGTCAGACTGTTACGATGTTACGCATTCTGACCAAGTTATACTAGTATAAATAATCCTATGACCATGGTCACTTCAAGTCAGATTCTAAATTTCTGATAAACAATTTATCTTTTAGCTATAAATTCCGCAAAACTCATACTTTCACGATTGGCCGTCAAGTTACTCATCGTTGTTTCAGTAAAATCAAATGAAATAAAGCGATTCAAAATGACAAATGAACCTCCCAAAGAAGTAACAATGATGACAAAATCATATGCATTGACCTTGGCACTTTTGAATCTATTGAGATATTTACTAGAAGTTAGCAGTAAGTTCGTGTCCTTTAATTATAATTGATAACTGTCAATCTTTTGTATAACTGTCAATCCTCATCGTTAAAGAGTAACGTGGTACAAAGTTTAAAAAAGCTGGTTTGTAGGTCTCAAGATGCTTTTCAGCACCCTCTACAATTCTATGCAGAGTTTTTCATCGCATGTGCTCTCTGACAAAGGTAACCTATAGGATTTAATGATAGATCATTTGTAAAAAGAAATGTAGTCAGGACTTTTAATACTATGAATTTAGCTCGCTCTCAGAACAGCAGAAGACGTATGATCTTTGTTGAAAGTATATGCAATTCTTACCCAGTATTGAGATCTTGAAAAAAATATTGCTTATTTGTGACCAATTCAAACCCGTGAATTTTTAAAAGGGAAACACATCTGACTTAGCTGTAGGGCAGAAGTACCAAGGAAATGTACAATAAAACTTGGTAACAAGTAATGAAATACATGCAATGACAACAAAAAAATATTGATTGTACGACAGATATAATACCGACTTAGGGCGGTACTCAATTGGTGTGGTTAACCGGTTTACGAGCCCACCTTCCCACTCATCGCCAATGCAGTGAAATCAAAACACACACATTACAAGATAAATAATGCTCCATATACAGAAAAAGGATCAACGATTAATATGGGTTTCCAGAATATTTATATTTTGAAATGTTCGAAATTTCTGATTTTGTTCTTGCAGGACTTTTGCGACGGGTGTTGCATGCAACCAGGGGACGTTTACTCCTTCTGGGCACCTGGTCTCACCTCGATGTTATTGGGATTCGCATTTGTCTGAATATGACACTATATATGATATTGTCCTTTTATTCCATGGACTGTGAGTTATGCTTTATCATTCGGTACTTCTTCCTTTTTACTTCAAGTGTTTGTAATATACTGCACTGTGGTCAAGGTTCATCAAGGCTGCTCAGTAAGCTTAGAAAACGCGACAAGGAAAGGCTTTATTTCCCGCTTGTCTTTCTGGAGTGTATGTCTGTATCAATGCATGTTCTGCGAGTGTAATTATTCGGAACCTTTAATGCTTTAATGCAAAGAAATTAAGTCAAATATTTGTTTAAGGTAGCAAAGCAATACAACACGCTTCCACCGACACCTTTCTTTATAACTACATTTAGTTTGTCGATCAATGCCGTCAGTCTGCAAAAGATGTTTGTCAAAAGAGGATAACCTCTAGAGCCTATGTAGACCGCCCTGGACTCACTTTTTTCAAACAGTCATAGACATGTAAACGGCCGACGACGGATCGGCCTAGGTATAAATATATATTCTGGCATCTGAATGCATATTAAAATAATAAATATTTTGTATTTGATATCTTCTATTCGACCTCGCAGATATAAATTATCTATTGATTTGATGGAATGTTAATCAGTGGTTCTTTATTCAAATTAAATGACGTGATTAGAGATTAATATTTCAAAACATAACACAACTTCGATATTTAATACTTATTACATTTGTAGAGCTATATGTATTTGGCGTCCCTTTGTCATTTGTTTCAATTTATCTTCTTTTTCATTTTTTTCCCTGTAAAATATAAATGAATTTTATTGTATACTCTGTATGACATTGTCAAGATTTGATTAGAATCTTTATATCTTTATAAAAAGAATGTGCAAATGCAAGCATCCATCTAGATACGCCCATTTGATTTAGTTTAAAAAGTAGACCCCTATGCTACACTCTGCCTTACTGATGGCACAAAACACCACTCGCACTTTTTTTCCATCATCTATGGCTCGACAGAATCATAGAGGTCAAGGAGTTGAAAGACGGCAGAGTCACGTGGGGTAAAGCCTGACTGCACTGTATCAATAATGGTATGTATTTTTAAGAAATTGTACAAATATGTAAAAATACACTTTTCAAATACCTTACCAACTCAGAAAGGTTGGATGATTGGTGTTTTACGTCGTTTTCAACAATTTTTCAGCTATATCGCGACATTTTTGCAGGAGGTAACCAACCTCTTAAACATAGTGGCGCAATCCGGAGATCGAACCCGGATCGTAGGTGCCGCAAACTCAGACGGGATATTGGCCTGTAATTTGATGGATCGTCTCTGTTTCCCTTTTAATACACAAGTATTATATTTGCCAGTTTCCATGCAGACGGGAAAATGCTCATTTCGAGCGATTTATTGAATAACTTGATGAACCTTTTTTCAATAGTCTAGGATTGATCAAATCAGGACCACTGGCCTTGATCGTACCTAATATTTTCAATACGCCCTCGACATCAAGGTCAGTGACCCTAATCGTATCAAATGTGTGTGTAGGTAATTCATTTGGAAGGAGGGTGACGTGGCTGTCATCTATATTGCTCTTCAAACAGAAAAAAAATCATTCAACATGTTTGCTTTTTCAACCGGGGTATTGGAACTTTTGTTGTTGACAGTTATTACCGGAATGTCAACATCATTAGTTTGTTTTACAAATTGTTTAGTTATTTTCCACCACTGTTGAGTTTAAGTTACCTAGTTGTAAGACAGAAGCTAATTTTTTGAAGTGATTTAGTTTAGCAGCACGAGCTAAGTTGTTGATGTGATTTCTTTGCGCTCGGTATCTTCCCCAATTATAATTATCGTTGTTATATTTCGCATATATGTGTAAGCGGTTGCGTTTTCTCATTGCTTTCCAAATTTCGTTGTGCAACCAAGAGGGGTGGAGGGTGGTCTTTAGGACTTATGGTGACTGTTTTTGTTGTGGGTTTTTTTTGTTGTTGTTGTTGTTGTTGTTGTTTTTTGTTTTTGTTTTTTGTTGTTTTTTTTTTGTTTTTGTTTTACTTTGTTTTGTTTTGTTTTGTCCTTTCTGCAGACGATATAATATTGAATTCTAATAAGTCTACTGCAGCATCAAGATCGATTTGATCGATATTCCAATTGCATTCACCCAAGGTTTCTCTGTATAATTGATAGTCCCTACGCTCATATGACCAAATTTTCCTTGTATAACAAGGTTTTTGAGTTTTTATTAAGTTTGTAGATAACCATAGAGGGTTGTGGTTACTGCAAAATGGATCTAAAAC
Organism: Pteria penguin; assembly: GCA_035048485.1. Classification (NCBI taxonomy): domain Eukaryota; kingdom Metazoa; phylum Mollusca; class Bivalvia; order Pterioida; family Pteriidae; genus Pteria; species Pteria penguin. Next base: position 59,571,847 of record CM068585.1, on the reverse strand, counting down.
TGACGTTTTAGCACAATTTAGATTGTGTGATGTTAATATTAAATCAATTAATGCAGAGCTTGTTGATGTTATGCGAGTAGGTTGATCTATATGCTGTTTAAGATATTTATATTATTGTTCAAATTTCGATGTTGTGCTAACGAATTGTTTTCTTTGAATTTCCTATATACGTGGTGCTACAGTATGAAACTTTAAGACATGAAAAATGTATATATATATAAAGCACAAAGACACTACAGCTAACAAGGCACCCTATATTTCACTTATATTTGTTCCCTGTCTGGGACTCGAACCCACGACCTATGGTACCGAATCACCTAGCTGTCATGCATCCGACCCTCTAACCGACTGAGCTACCCGAGCTCCATATACAGTTCGTTTCCATTACATTGTATTCAGACCATCACAGGAACTTGTCAGCAGTGCATCCAACGTAACATGTATCAGGGGCAGTTTGATTCCATTAAATTGTATACCGACAATCCCAGGGACTTGTCAGCGGCACAGTAGCCAGTGAAACATATATCATGTATTTGACAGAGCATAAAATTCATATGATAAGACATAGCAAGGCATCTCTTGTCTATCATACATCGTAGTCCTCAAGAAGCCAGACTAGATATAAAGTGATCTCTAGTATGGCCATACAGTTTGCAGTTATCCCGATTTTTCACAAATAGTTCTGCATTCGTTGTCACTGCACTAAACAACCAAAAGAATAATAATTATAGAAGAAGATAAAAAATAAAAATAAGAACTGCTCTAAATAAAGCATGCTGGGGATTTGTCGATATTATTGTCTTCATAGTTCTCCATTAATAAAGAGTAGTTTACAATAATGTTTTTTTAAATCATATATTGCGTTTTAGTACTTATCCAATCTTTATTTTGACTGCACACTTGAGTTTTAAAATAGATGTTAACACGGCTTTTCGTATGTGATAGTCACGGAATTCCTAGAATACAATGTGCTTGAACGATAAGATACAATTAAAATGTATCATTGGTACTCCAGGTAATGTACTACGGTACACAGACGCATTCTTCGAAAACAGATGTAAGATCAGGTGCACGTTGTCTCCTGTTTGATTGTCCATATCAAACATGAAGATTATTACCCTTCAAACGGTTACACAAGAAGTGCAATCATATAAGGATTTCAACATGTCTGGCAATGATTTTTGAATAGCACAAAAAGGTCACCAAAGAGTACATGACATTTCTGGAAATTAGAACTGCAAACCTGGTTTTTCTCATCTTTGTAAGATTTTCTTTTCACTCTGTAGCTTCCCTTGGTAGAAAAGACATCCGTAGTCTGCAGAATCTAAAGCATATCGGATCATTTGAGACATATACACACCGGACGCAGGTGGGAAAGAAATATTACTATATGTATATGGAAAGATAATAGAAAAAATAATATTTTAAGATTTTCAAAATTTAATTAAAACACTCTGGTGTTAAAGCATCATCAGATCATATGTTAAATACTAGTAATATAATACTATCGTTGGATCTCACACGGTTACATCAATTATATATTATATATTTAATTAAATCGCCATAAAAATGAAAAGGGTTATGAAAAATGAGGTACTGAATCAATGTGTTTATCCTATATGAATTTATTCATATCCTCTCAGTAAAAGTTATGTTGACGATAATTAGTACATTATTCGGCCCTCATAGAGCGGAGAAGTTGTAAACTGAAACATTCATTAAAATGGATTATCTAAGACTGTGATCTAAGTGACTTATCATAGACCAGCATGAGTTCTTCTTAACCATCGATTTCACAATAATACGCCTCTTCAGTATATACTGAGCCATGCACTGTAGCTGAGACAAAAGTAATACTAAAAGATTTTACATCAAGGAATACAAACAAATGAAATAAACAAAGCCTGTTTTATAACCTTTCGATTAAAAAATACCCCAAAAACAGAAAACAACCCCCCCCCCCCCCCACACACACACACACAAACAACCTCGATAAGATTGAAAAGAAAGGGAAAAGGATAAAAGGCATCTGTATAAAAAAAGTCCTTGTTGTCTATAAACAAAATAGAAATATACGCATGATTAAACACCACAAAATATCAATAATTGCACATAGCTGTGTTACTGACAGAAGCAGAACAATAATAAGATTAAAACCTTCAATGATTAATTGATAGCTTTGTACTTATAATGACATGTAGATGAGTAAGCTTTCAGAAAGGGAGACAGATAATGCATCACCTTAGATAAATCCGAGCCAGTTTATCATTCTGGATGTTGTGCATGGTAATAGTATAAACATAAGTTGATAATTCATAAGATGCAACTGCAGTTTCAAGACAGAATTCACGAACAACAGTACAATATGAAATATATTTTATTGATAAAATTTGGAATAATTGTTATTTTTAGAGCATACTTTATGTAATGCAGCACAAATATTTTAGACAATGTGAGTTTTGGGATTATTGTTTGATAAACGATGCACCAATGTGTTAATCACATCTCGAGGTCTATGGAATAAAGGAACAATACTGTATATATAGTGTCATATTCGGAGAAATGCCGACCCAAATTAAACTGAGGTGAGAATAGGTGCTCGGGAGGAGTAAGCGTCCCTTCCTTGCATGCAACACCCATGGCAAAAGCCCCACAACAACTATTCAACCTCAGGAAGTAAACAAATATATACAAACATGGGTACATGTAAGAGACAAGGACACTAAATCAATTAGAACATTTTAAGAAATGTATGATATTACAATACATCATACTTAGAAAAAGCAACAGATTAAGGGGGTGTATGAGGGGCGTGCCAGTTAGGGGTTACCATGCCAGTGTTTTACAAAAACTGACAGGGTAATACCCTGTCAGAAATTGAGTTTCACTGCGAGGCGTTAGCCGAGCTGTGAAACGGAAATTTCTGACAGGGTATTCGCCGATACCCTGTCCGTTTTTGTAAAACACAAGCATGGTAACCCCATTCTAATGCATTTGACAAAATAATTACAACTAGAAGCACAGAGATGGTTTTCTAAGCCTATTCGCTAATCACAGTCATGTCAAAAACTGCAGGGTATCGTGACGTCACAAATCAGAAACTGCAGGGTATCGTGACGTCATATCAAAAACTGCAAGGGTATCGTCAATACCGTTGCAGTTTTTAAATCGGACAACCAATGAGATCGCGTATTACAAACAAAGTGCATTAGAATGAAGAGTCACGTACACAAAATACCCAACATAATTCAAAGGATATATCTTCCAAAACATTTGTGATTTATGGGAAGGTAGGGCCCGTTAACCTGTTAACTACTCCAATTGAGTGACGTTTGTTACTTTAATTGACCGTCCTTAGTCGATATCGTGACTGCAGTACAATCGAATATTTTTATGTCAGTTTCTGTATTTGACTTTTATCATATTTCATGAACATGTCCTTGGTGATTTGTGTCATACACCTTGGTCAGATGTCATCTGTTTTCTTTTTTATGTCATGTTATATTTTATCAGCTCCCTCAGAGAAACGAGTAAGTTTCTTAATTCTTTCATGTTCATTTCTAGATGAAGCATTTGGGAAAACCTACTGTAAATTACCCTTGATTCTTGTCGGTAGAAATCGATTTCCTCCTTTGATAAAACCACATATAACCTGCAAATAACTCGCACTTACTTCGTTGTACCCAAACATCGACATTCATTGCATTGAAGTAAGCGCAGTCGGAAGTTCTATCAGTATTATTGTTTTCACATGTGATTTTCTATATCTTAAAACATCTTCCAGTTGTGACGCTAATCTTGAGTTTTTAAGTTGACTACTCTATCTATTCAAGTATGGATGCATTTGACCAAAACATCTTTTTTTAAATGCGTCAGCCTAACGTCCATTTACCAGAAGGAATATAAAAAGTTCTCTTATAGACGTTGTTCTAATTCTATGGATTTCTTTCGAAATAACATAAGAATAATCACTTTCTGGTAATTAATAGGATGTACTGGAAATAATACACAAACATTGTTGGAATAATGAAATATAATTTATTGATGGGCTTATTAGGTGTAATTCTTATCCTTGGAGGATGCCATATGGGCTATAGCACAACTACATTTAAGTCGGCAGAGTTTCACCAAATTCGGGATAATTTCAGGATTGTTGACCACATTTTGGGTACGATGCATCTATCCAGGTTGTCAGTTTGCGTACTGCATTGTTTGATAAACAGGAGGTGTGTGTCTTTGTCTTATCATAAAAGTCAACACATCTGCGAAATACACAATGCATCATATTTAGGAGAGGCATCTTATTCAGAAACCGTAGGATGGTCCTTCTTTGGCCATGGTAAGTCAAATGTCATATATTCAGAACTTGTGATACACACCTTTATTTTGTTCTATTGTTTGTGAAAGTAAAGTAAATCGAAATTGTTTCTGGAAATCCGTTACAAAATGCAAGATTACTTCTATTACAAAACACTAAAGGTAAAGTCCTTAAACCGTCTATCCAAATACATTAACTGCATCCATGTTAACAGCCTAAAATGGCTTCAGTGATGACATGTAATGAAATATTTTTATGACGTCTCTTATTTTGTATGTTGTGTATTGTTTTCTCCAAGATCATTCCTGTATATCTATCCCTTAATATAAACGTCCACAGTTGTAACGAAACCGTCAAACTCTATAGTTTTACGAACATTCCGATTTGTAAAAGGAGAAATGAGCCCCGAACAACTCCCTTCTCATATGATCATAATCACCACAGGCAAGAGACGTTTAAATGCTCAGGGAGTAATCATCCTGTGTCAATGTCTCTACTATAACTTATACTTTCCGTTTAAAACATTAACCATGACCACTGTCGTATATGTCTTTGTGAAATTCATCTGAACTATATGGTTGGTGAACTGTAAGTACCCGCGTGTATCGTAAGTCCCTCCTCGGTACTTCTTTACTAATCCGAAATACATACAGCTCAAATTTACTCTAATTATCATTTTGTGTGTGTATGTGTAAATAACTCTGAAACTAAGGAGTAAATTTCAAATGCAGAAAGTTCCTTGCTTTTCCTCAAGTTTAATGTCTTTATTGGTTCTTCTAATATTTGTACTTTAGTAAGTCAACAAATATAAATAAATGAGAACCTATATACAGTTAGGTGCAGTCCTAACATAACATTATGTTAACGTCGCGTTAACGTGAAGTTTGCTTTCCTCGTGCGCTCAGGACTGCTGGGCACACGCATTTGCGTTAACGCAGATTTCCTCGTGAACTAAATTTTGAGACCGCGTTAACGCGCTGGACTGCCGCGTTCACACGCTTGACTGCCGCGTGAACGTGCCTGACATATTACTGTGTGCATGTAGATAAGTATTTAGAATTAAATAAAACGCTTACGAGTAAAGGGGTGAATTTAAAAACTATTGAATACAAATTCCGAACATTGAATATAATGAAATTTATTCTTATTTTAGGGTAATAATAATAATAATAATAATAATAATAATAATAATAATAATAATAATAATAATAATTAAATTAATGAAAGGAATAATAACGATGATAAGCATGATATTTATATATTATGAAAAATAGCTAAATTACAAAAAAAAAATTGTAAATACATAAATAAGAAAAAATACATAAGTGAATTATAAATAAATAAACAAATAAATACATAATTTTATTGATTAAAAATAAACAAATAAGATAGAATTAGAATGTAAGTTTCCTAGAGTCTTTATAGTATAAACTGACAAAGTTTTTCATAAATACCTGAATACATGTCTGCACGGTGATTACCGTTATTATATTACATATAAAACCCTTAATGCGGTGTGTCATTTCAACATCACATTTAAAGCACGTATATATGGCGACATTTGCGGTAATTTAATTAGATTCCTTTTATTTCCTCCATCCGTACCACTGTAAAGAGAATTACAAATATAACCATGCGAACGCGCGACCGGACTGAGCGCACGCGGGAATAAATTGCGTTAACGCGAATTTCCTCCCGCGTTAACGCAAGGAGCGCACGCGCGTCCGGTCGAGCAGTCCTAGCACGTGTGCACAAGCAGTCCTCGTGACCGCTTTTCGCGTTAACGTGAATGTTATGTTAGGACAGCACCCATCTGTACATGTATCATATTAGTATGCATAATCTGACAATGTGAGTCTCTTCAGTGAGACCCAGGGCCGAAACTGGAAATCTACAATTTAGTATGTTTCTACGTTTATTATTTTAAACATCAAAATTATCAACAACCTAATATATACTAATATTTATGATAAACGTGAGGATTTTGGATTTCCTATTGTAAATTTCCCTTACTTGGATGGCGATGTCCCTCGACTCCCATCATATGGTATCTATATATCTCAATTAGTTCGATTTGTCAGAGGCTGCACCGATGTTTTGGACTTTCATAAACGAAATTTATAAATTACTACTAAACTTTTAACTCAGATATCACAAGCTAAGAAAAACATTCGGCAAATTCTTCAGATCTTATTCAGAACTTCTATCTAAATTTGGAAATATTTCTTTTCAACAGTATGTATCCAATGGAATTTTCCATCCTAATTTTTACGGTGATCTCGTATATAAACTAAGGAAAGTAAAAGGCTCCGATAACGTTATTTTATCATGTAATAAAATAGTCAAACGTCTCCTAAATAGACAATATGATATTGAGATCATCAAAAAGACTATAGGTCTTGTATTTGGCCCCTCTACAGCCTTATGCAGACTTTTACTTGAACGTTGCACGCTGACTAACAGGGCGGTGGGGACTATATGACGGGCCTTGTCCAAACCTCTTTCAGAGGAGACATGGTCCTGAACCTCGTCCCCTCTGACTGTTAGTCGGGACTCCTACAGATCTAGGGTCTTGGCTCGCTTTCAGACTGGCAGAGCACGGTTTATCATGTTGATGTCGCATATATTTTTATACCATTATGTTTTTACAATACCTTACGTGTTTATATTTTTATGACCTCTCAATATGCGATACCTGTTGACCCTTGTTCTTTACATGGAGGATTATTTATAAATTTTTAAATGTACGTCTTTTGATTGTTCTGCTGTTACGGTGAGTGGGAAGGTGGGCCCGTAAACCGGTTAACCACACCATTTGTTTGGCTTTTGTCAAATTAAGTGACCGTCCTAAGTCGGTATCGTAACTGCACTACAATCAAATATTTTTGTAATGTGTTAAATGTTCTATTATATTATTTATATTCATGTATTGTATAGCTCCATGGTAACTTCTGCCACATAACTGAGCCGGTAACTCCTCTTTTTTCTTTTATCTATTTATTTATTTATTTATCTATCTATTTATTTATTATAGGATCTATTTGTTAAATGAAACGTCGGAGGCGGAGTTTAGGATTTTATTCAATTTTTCTACCATGTACTTTTTTCTGGATAGAAAAAATATATCTTGGAAAGGAGTATTAATTTTCCATATTTTCTGCTGCATGACAAAACATGTATGCTTGTAGATGAATAACAAACATGGTTGGACTTAGTTAGTTATACTAAAGTATGAACTCGGGTCGTTTTTGAATTAACGTGAAGGAGGCATCCTGGCTAAATACGTTTAAATATCAAATTTGTGATTTATTGTTTTTGCATTTGTTTGGTCCTGTAAATTGCAAACCACCGATCATCAATGAAATAAATATCATTAATGCAACCAATACCAAGATATCCCGTCTAATGATCGCACGATCGAAGCAGCATTTAATAAATACCATTAATGCAACCAGTACCAAGATATCCCCGTCTAATGATCGTACGAGCAAAACAGCCTCTAAAAATAAATGAGAGGCGAATATGTGCGTAACAAAATGAGCAATAATGAATTCTCACTTGGAAATCCGGCAATGTGGTTTGTTTTGATCGCCTGGGCAGGTGCGAACAGGCGGAGTCAAACCGTAAAAACACATTTTTTAATCCAAAAACAATTATTATTACAATTACTATTATTATTATTATTATTATTATTATTATTATTATCATTATTATTATTATTGGCACTTTTTGACTGCAATCTACTCCGAAAGGGCTTTACCAGCAACCTTTTTCTATGTAGCTTACTTTACAGCTAAACATGAAAGATGTATACGACATTTCTTTTAATTGGGATCTAAAGAAAATTGTGGAACAATGTTTAGCTTTTCTCAAGTATAATATTACTTATTCAAGCTAGACTCTTCAAGCCTTCTTTTTTTATATTGTACAGGTGAAGTTCCAAGCAAAAATATAACACCGATTACATATCTGTTTTGGTAAAGACGCTATTTAAGGAATGTTTCAACAATATTTAACTGTTATTAATATATGAAGGTTTTTTGACCGATGCATAAACGCTATAATTTGCGTAGCAGTTTTATTATAATGAAAATTATATAGCAATATGTAGTTTTATTATAATGAAAATTATATAGCAATATGTAATTTTTTAATGTTTGAATAATGTGTGCCACGATTACAAATAAGAGCAGCTTAAAAATCATAAATATTAAAATCAGAGCAGTTTGAAAATCATAAATTTGTCCTCAATACGTTTGATACTGACACAATAAATCAAATTAAGAACTTCCATATTTGTACTGCATTCCAAAAGTGTACAAAAATCCTTACAAAAAACGTTTTGTCGCTGGTTCCTCGATGTGTACTACAAAATCTGTATCGATTTTACTCACAAACATATTATCAGAAATTAAATCTACCCTTCATAGGTATTGCAAAACAGTATATTCCAGAAGTGGAATTAATAAAATGTGGATCCTAAAAAAATCAAGAGAGTTAGTAGGACATTTGAAATGAAAAAGTTTTACTAAAATTCACTCCATCAAGTCCTTGGATTTTACGACTCTTTACACAACGATCCCTCATCAGAAATTAAAAGACAAAATGCATTTACTAGTAAAACGGAATCCGTAAGTTCAAATATATAGTTATAGGCCATGATAAAACTTACCTTCTCAGGGAAAATTCTGATTCCATAAATAAATATACTGAAGCAGATGTCATTGAAATGTTGAAATTTCTTATCGATAACATTTTTGTAGTTTTTGGAGAAAAGGTTTTTCAACAATGATTAGTAACTATGCCCCGTTTCTGGCTGAATTCAGTCAGACTTTGCTTTCGCAAGGAAAGAAACAATTGGCTCTTGGTTTCATTTTCGCTTACAGTTATATAGATGACTTGCTTTCAATTAATAATCATTCATTCGCGGATTACCTTACATCTATCCAAGTGAACTGATGATCAAAGAAACCACAGAAAGTAATTATTCTACTTCGTATTTAGATATTATTTTGTCTTTCGACACTGATGGTCAATTGAACACCTCACTCTATGACATAACGTGACGATTTCAATTTCGCTATCACAAACTTTCCTTTCATAAAAAGCAACATTCTATCATCGTTCGCATACGGTGTTTAATATCTCAGTTAATACGTTAATTTTAGAGTATGTTCAAATTAGAATGACTCTGTTCTGAGGGCTAGGCGACTTTCAGATAAGCTACTCAACCAAGGTTATATATGTGCGAAACTGTCACTGAGGAAATTCTATGGTCGTTACGAGACTCTTATTACATAATATGATATATCGTTATCCAGACTTTTAAATGATATATTCTGGACTGAGACCGATTCCGGTCATTTTAAACATATCTGACACTTTCTTTACTAGAAGGTAACCTACTTTGACTTCTCAATATATAAATATATATATGGAATTTACGCGATTTGACTTTTTCTACTGGGTATATGTGACGAGTGTTGCTAGCAAGCAGGAGATGCTCACTCTCCCCACCTGATCACACTCCATCAAGGGGTTCACATATGCTCTTCAAGTAGACATATTTTATTATTTTCCACTTGTTTTTCATTTCACTGATTTTGTATGTCCTCTGGTTTCATGATTTTTAGACTTATGGTTTGGATTTATCCACCATCTTTACATTAATGATGCGGTTTATAGATTGTAAATGGAAGTTTCCAGTATGATATTTTGGCGTTAAAAGCGCATATATATAAAATAAGTGTCTTATTTTCTGTTTTCATGCAGGAATAAATTACATTTTTGTTGTTTTCTATTTGGTTTTCATTTTCACGATTTTGTGTGTTCTTTGGATTTATGATTTTTGGACTTATAGTTTGGATTTATCCATCATCTTTATGTTACATGAAAGTCGCACAGTGCCGCTGTCATACAGGACTTGCCGTATGTGTGGATTCCATCAATGGCGAATTACTGCGCTTTACACGTGTAATATTTTATACTTACAAAATTGATAATGATAAAAGGAGATCCTCCTTATTTTGCGTCAGTACAAAAATCAGAGAATTATCTAAGAGCCTTTGTAATGTAATGTGATTGTCGTGATTACGTATGCCTTATATGAGCGCAATTGTTACATAAATATTCTTAAAAGTTCGCCGCATGAAAGAGAAAACTGAAGACATCTGAGAAAGCTATATGACTAAAATCACCAATGTATGTATATTTCTTTTTCTTGGTTTCTTTGTTTATTTTATTTTATTTCATATATTTTTTTGTCTGATTTTTTGCCACCTCACTGATATACAGCTCTCTTGACCTTTGTGACACGCATTTCACATTTGTGTCATACAGCTTTTCCATGCTTTATCACTCATGATGCGTGGAATGTTTAATTTAAGATAGGGTATTTCAATGTAGTGGTTTATCTGCTCTTGACGAAAGCTTTTTCACTTTCTACATTTCACGGTGAAGTGACTAGTACTTGGCTGGTATATCTTACCATGATCATTTGACCATACCAATAAGAGAAGTGAATTGAATTCTTCCATTCACTTTATTGAAATTGCCAATTTCTTATTGGTTATCTATTCTCTGGTTCAACATATGAATCTTGTACGGATGTTTTATGCTTTCTTCTGTACGGAGAAGCTGTCACGATCACAAGAAAAAGACCATACAAAATGATTGTACTTTAAAGCTACGTACACGTAACACTCTAAATCTTACTCTAGATCTAAATAAAAACAAATAGAAATAGAATTTCTTATAATTTGTTTTCAGACATTTATATACCACAATACCACATATTTAGACTTTCTATTGTCAGCTATTTTTACCATACATACAGTATTGTTTCCTTTGACAGTGTTGGAGAATATTGCCCTTGGTAAGCATGCTGAGCAGTCCTCCACGTGGATGTCATTGTGGGCTGCAAATGCTCTTGATGGCGATCTTACCAATGCAATGCACACGGCTGACCATGATCGAAGTCCTTGGTGGCAAGTTGACCTTGGAGATACATACTGGATTATAGAAGTCCGCTTTATGCCGACCAGAGATCCGACCGATATACATAGTAATTATTATAATATATGACCTTGCTTATCTAAGGGAAATGTCCAAAAACAGTACGCATCGATCAATTTAGAAGCGTTTAATAACATAGATATCGAGTCTTTCCTCCCTACTATTATACTAGTCCGCTTTATGCCGACCAGAGATAACACCCATAAACATTGTTATTATTTTAATGTTAGAATCAAATGTTTGCTTATTATGGATATGTGAGTATCCCATATGTTTGAAAGTAGACATTGTTCGATATCTACCATTCCATAACCCTATTGCTTACACAATTTTCGTTCTGCACAGGAGTAGCTGATGATGGGACCTCAGTGATCACGTATGCATATAATTTACAATAAAACTGTCAACAAAGGCAGAAAAATTTGATATAAGGAGGCGTAACTGATTATCCAATAATAAATAACAGTAATAATGAAGTATTGAAAAAAAGACATGTTTACTGTTGCAGCTCTTTTCTCAAACTAAGGAAATTAGTTTGCTTTTGAACATGTATTCAAATAGAGCATAGAACAATATATTTTGATAAGAGGGAGCCACTAGCATCGGAGAACCCCCATCCATAGTAGATTTACTTCAATTCATTGCAAGGCTTCATTCGATTGGTTTTCTTTAAAAACAATAGTTCAAAATGCTAATCGTCTGGCTCAACTCGTTATCGACTTCTTCTCTCCCTAGATTTCAATAGCTTTCAGTCAACCATTGTATTTCTTTTTCCTTACACACTCGCCAGTCAATTTTTCCTGTCACCTCAACACTTCTTTGTCCTTATTTTTTTTTCATCTATACTTCATATCATTTCACTTATTTTGCATATCTATTTTAACGCTACACGCACACCAACTGTCCCATATTGTATTCTTCCGACACATATCGTTTTAGAAGGATTATATAGGAACGATGATTGAAAATTCAAAGTTTTAAAGAACAGGACGAGTATATGATGTACAATATTCATTATAAAAAACAAAAGTCAAAAGACATCAAATCGATAGTGAAAGGTCTGCTAAGGGAAGAAGGGTTGAGTTTAATTGAATACATGTTCAAAAGGAAGCCGATTTCCTTAGTTTGAGAAAAGAGCTGCAACAGTAAACATGTCTTTTTATCAATGCATCGACGCGGAGACTGACGTCGATTCGATACCAGACTCTGCAACGTCAAGCGATATAACGACCGATACGATACGCCAAGGAAGGAGAAATATTACATTACATCGCATTTACACACACGTCCAACAAACCGCCTCTCGTTAATCGTTTATTCCCTTGTCAATAATCCTTCTTTGTTTCTTGTTGATCGAATGAAGTGGCGATGTGCCACTTGGTGGTTTAAAATCTATTACTATATACTACTATTTTTAATTTTATTAATTTAAAATCCGTTCACAGTAAATTTGAAATATGCATTTTAATGACCGTTTGAAAAAAAAATACCAAAGTGATATATGGAAGACTAGGAATTGATCAGTACTTCTCTATTTACTTACACTTAACATTTATGAGAAAAGTTCACCGAGGTGGAACTGACATGTAGTTCCTCTTTTACTTTTTATTTTTAGCTGTACGAACAGTATTTAAGTATTTTGTGTGTATATGTCTTGGTAATTCCTGATGGGTATGCCCAGAAAACAGGAGAAACTTACCTCTGACCTGCAGTAGTCACAGAATGTTAGCCACAATACATGGTTGTAAGTGCCAAGGTCACGTAACATCAGTTATTATGGTCTTTTACCTAAGTGATAAATGATATTGACACAATTTACCCCACCGTACCTTCAGTTCCTCGCTCAAAATCAGAAGCGTTACCAGGTGCTGATGAGGGGTAAGCATTGCCTGTAACAAATAAATTATTCTAAAAACTGTCAAGGGTAGGTACTACAATTGATCGTTTTGTATTAGATTGTCTGTTAACTGTTAAAGATTGGGTCAGCCGAATTACAAATCGAAATTTAACCTTACCATGGTTTATAAACACATCGTATGTGTATACACTAACTGATTATATAATTTCAGACATACGAACACGAAACATTCACATTGATGTCTACGAAAGTGAAAACGGATTACAGAAGGAGTGTGCGTTCTACATAGGACCCCCTACCAAGAGGGATTGGGTGAAGGTCATCTGTCAACCATTTACAATCGGCAAAGTGGTAAAATTGTCGAAAGATTATTCGTCCGAGTGGTACCAGTGGCATTTAGAATTTAATGAACTGGAAATTTCTGGGGTTGCACTTAAAGGGTAGTAATGTAATAAAATGGAAATGATTCATCGAAACATCAGTGACGTCTGGCTCTACATCGCATATCATACAGAATAAAAGAAATTATTATAAAAATTACAATATCGTAAAAAACTGGATAATCAGGATATGTATCATTAAGATGGCATTGATATACAATAAAATCATATATTGTATTAAAACAATATTGTTGTAAACTATTAATACAAACAGGTGATTCTTTAAAAACTGTGGTTAAGTCTATGAGTCTCTGAAGTATCTTACACAATCAGCTCATATTCATACTATACTACTAGGTAAATCAGACTAAACAGCTGACTCCTCCCTAGCTGACAGGGCACCTGCGAATGGGAGTTCAAATGGCATTTTGATACAGATTTGAAACTACTGCAGTTACAAAAACGAATAAGTACGGTTAATTAAAGTGAGAAACGTCACTCAATTGGTGTCGTTTACCGGTTTACGGACGCACATCTTCCCACTCACCGCAAAAGCAGAACAATCAAAGGAAACACATTAAAAAACTCTAAATAATCCTCCATATAGAGATCAAGGATCAACAGGTTTCTCAAGACGACAGGTCATAAATGTATTCTCACGATAAAATAAACGACAAATGTAAATACAGTGTAATCTGTCTATTCCGAATTGCAGTGAGACCAACGAAAATGTTCGGAATAGACAAAGTTCGGATTGTAGAATATATTTCTTGGAGCAGACTAATCTTCGATATAAATCGTTTCAAGTTTAATTGTACTTTTTACCTGTAAGTGATCGAATGGAAATAGATGAGATGAGTACTATTATATTCAAATTTTATTTACAAAGAAATTATTTTGGTTAATATACATTTTCTGTGTAACTTTCGGCACTTTTTCAGATTCATCAATAAGACTTATCTTTTGTCCGAGCAAAAGATCTTTCCTGGCTCTTTTCGGCGAAGGAGCACATGCATCAAGGGTAGAACATGATCATTTTTGTGGCGTGGACATTATTATTATCCAAGTCTAAGTTTAACACACTGTACACCTATCCGTACAAATATAATGTCGCAATTACTTTACCTGACTACAACTCATTAAATATTACACACAGGTACCTGGTCTGATGTAGACAAACACAAACAAACCAATTATCTCTTTGACTCTTTGAATGGCCATTGATAAACCTTCCTTAGTCTGAGGCTCAGCTTGGATAAACAAATACGAATCGGAATAGACAAAGTTTAATTAAGTATTAAGTAGATTATCGGACAGAATTTATGTTCTGAATTCGGAGTGCACAGAATACGGAATACACAAATTATTTTCGTATATGCTTATTAGGGAAATTGTAGGGACCATAGAATATAATCGGAATAGACAGAATATCGGAATACTCCAGATTCGGAATACACAGATTATACTGTATGTATTTACTAGAAAATCGCAACATTTTAAAAATAATAAGCAAAATATATGTATGAAACTCTGATGTCTTTGGACAGCAGTCAATGTTTAAAGAAGAATGGTCACAATCAGCACCACAAGGTCAGCACTATTCGTTTGAACAAGCAGGTATTGTTTCAAGAAATACACATGTATAGGATATGACAGTCGGGAGGGGATGATTACGTCTCAATGGCACTTGATCCCACCTTTGTTCTAAAAGGGTCCGTGATTATTTGAATATAGTGATGTTTTAAAAGCTTGTCCTTGGTGGTAATATAAAATATAATTTATATTCAATTACCTATAGCCAGAACCTTTCATCAATGTGCCTTTCTGCGCTTTTTTGTTCGTGATTTCCATTCAACTATTCCGTCTACTTATCATAGCTGCTTATGCATACAACTTTTCATTCATTTCGATGTACATTGTATTTAAGGGTTACTGTTAGTGAAAGCCTCGTGTCTCTCATATACGAAATGTCGTGTTGACATCTATTTTAGAATTGAGAATAGATTGAGTATATTGTTAAATGCAATAGATGATTCTGAAAAATTTATCGTAGACTTGCCGTAACTATTTTGGAATAATGAAGACAATATCGTCGACAAATCTGCACTATTTGATGCATTTGTTATTTTGTTTAATGCCATGATAACGGAAGCAGAACTTTTCAGGAAAAATAGGAATAACTGCAAACTAGATGACCATTCTATTTGGATCACTTCTATACATTTATGGACCTCTTGGTAGGATAAGAAAGTTCGTCTACCTGAAGCAGTCATAAACAGGGAAAATGACTGCTGATGATTGACGAGCCTTCATATTACCCTATGGAGAGGTCCATATATTGTTTATTATACCGAAAAAGAGATGAGTCAGCTTAAAAGAGTTAAGGAATACTTATTTATCAATGAAAAATTGGAATAACTGTGAAATAGATGACCAGATAGATATGAAGTTTTCCCATCCTTAGAGATGACATGATGTTTTGTTTTATAACACCGACACGTGATGTATTGTAATGAATAAGCTTCAGAGTAATACATTTGAGGTATAATAATATATCTAGTCTGGCTACTTGCGGACTACGCTGTATGGTAGACAAGAGATGCCTTGCTATATCTTATCATATGAGTTTTATGCTTTGTGAAATACATGACACATGTTTCACTGGATACTATGCTGCTGACAAGTCCCTGGGATTGTCGGTATACAATTTAATGGAATCAAACTATCCTTATACATGTTTCACTGGATGCACTGCTGACAAGTCCCTGGAATGGTCGGTATACAATTTAATTGTGTTGAACTGGCCTGGCACATGTTTCACTGAATGCACTGCTGACAGGGCCCATAATGGAGTCGAACTTCCGTGATACATGTTTCACTGATTGCGCCGCTGACAGGTATCTGGGATGGTCACCGGGGTAGTCCACTGGTGATTTGTTATGAGTTATACTCCGGATGATTGATGCCCAAGAGTAAGCAATACTTAAACGAAAACAATCAAATCTTTACTCATTTTGTTAATTTGTACAAACATGATTAATGCTTAGAATTTCGATTTTCTAGGTTTGCTAATTCTTCATTCCTCTGTACGAGATATTTCATATAAACCACTTGATTCATTTTTGAAACTTACATGATTTTGTATCTGTACTTGGACTTTGAGAATGATTAACGGTTTGGTACCTCTTCGATATTGAATCTGTGGATTTCCATGGAAATAAATCTGGAAACAATCAAGCTAACAATGAGATTCAGTTGCAATGTACGAATGAGGGACATACGGAATCATTTTCAACTAATAATCAGTTATCAAATCATTTATTCTAAGGCACATGTAAATTACAGTTTGAGCTAACATCAAGTTTGACTAGTGATGTCACAAAAAGGAAACATATACAGAAATTATCTGATTCTAGTGTAAATAAGATAGTATATCTTCCTGAAGAAAACCTGAAAATGGGATGGGCTTTGAAAGAAGAACGGAGATGTAAACGATTCAATGAAAATCAGAGGCAATTTTTGATTGAGAAATTAATATCGGTTAAAAAAACTGATAAAAAAGAAAATGCTTTCTGAGGGGATGTTGTATGAAAAAAAGAGGATGGATCAAGAAGATCTACATATGAACAAATATTGACCTCTCAGCAAATAACATCTTTTTTCTCTCGAATGAGTGAAAAGACAAAGTCAATGTCTATTGATGACTGGGAAGCTGAAAAGGAACAAAGGATAAGCAAGATTAGATCTAAAGTTTTGATGGAAACAAAGGATGAATTTAATGAACCATGATCATTAACTCATTAATGTCTAGTCAAAGTTTCAATAATTATTTATGCAACAGGACCCTGTTTTAATTTGTTATTCCCCTTTTTTGTGCCGCCTTCGAAGAATAGCGACACTAAGGGATCACTTTGTCTGTTGTCCATCCATCCGTCTATCTGTCCATATGTCACACTCCATAACTTTTGACTGGTAAGTGATACAGCATTGATATTTCACATGAGGGATCCTTGCAGAAAAAGGAAGAACTGAAAAATATTTCTAGGTCAAAGGTCAAGGTCATTTTGGCTAAATTGTGATCCTTACGTTTGGCTATGTATTCCTTGGAATGCTGCCACTATTTTTTGCCTTTATTTCACATATTGCTTGAAAAAAGTTGATACTTGATATATATTGCATAAACATAATAAACGTTTAAGTCAAGAGGGCAGTAGACTTGCATTTTATTCAAATTTAATTCTAATATATCGTTTGATTTGATATTCCATGCATAAAAAAATGATTTATCATAAAACATGTAGTATATCATCTATGAATTCATTCAATATCTATTAAAACAATGCATATCTTTGAAAACTTTAACCTTTGGGTGGCCAACTTTATATTTTCAAGTAGTTATGATGCATATTGTGCTAAGTTTGAGTTTTGCTACATGATATTTGAACTTGATTTATGACCTTGACCATTAAAATCAATAGGGTATATTGTATCTTGTCTATGATAATAGGCACCAAGTTTGAAAAATCTAGTTAGACGTTTACCTAATTTTTTAAATTATGATAGGACATAGTTAATATTATGCTTTTCTTTGACATTGACTTTTGACTTTGACCTGAAAAATAACAATGATTGCTCTATAAGTGGTGATTAAAATCTTTGCTGAGTTTGATAGCTTTCGCTACAAGGGTTTGACCTTTACAATCAATTTTGAACACACACCAATACCGTAATACTTCTGCATTTCTTAAGCATCAATCAAACTGATAAAGCTATAAATTTAATTTTAGTACTTATTACCATAACAACAGCATAGTTTACCATAGCAACTTGAGAATATCAAATTCAAAGATATATAAATACTCAATATATTGAATCTTAAACATGTCTACTGCCGGGAGGTATTTCATAATTATTTATAATACTATAGAGAATCAAAACATAATTTGGTTGCCATGGTAACAAAATTTATAGAAAAAATAATACAATATGTCAAATTAAAATTAATAGTATGCTTACATTGTTTCTAAACAAAAACTTATGAATTTAAATGACCTTGTCATAATTACATGTTTAAAATAAAAAGTTGCTATGGAAACAATTTTCAAAAATCATTTTATCCATCATATTGAAAAATAACTCCTGTGGTTTTTCTATATTTTTTACAGCTAATATCCATTTTATCAAAAAATTATATTTTTTTTCAAATTTGTGATTCTGCATTAAAATACTAAAGCTCTCCACCATAAGACATTTTTGTAGATTTGAGGATAAGACCAAATTTAAGGTTGCTTTGCCTTTCAGAAGATACCATAACTTTTACTATAAATCAAAGATTATACAATGAAAGGGTAAAATATACATAAATTCACTTGTTTTTAAGCACTTTTACCATAGATTTTTTAAAAGGCCCTGTTACCATAGCAACCGAAAATTCCAGCTATGTGTAAATATTAATTTTTTAAAAGATGACCCTATATAGACTAATTTTTATAAAAAAAACCCAAGAAACCATTCTGAGAGGGTCATTTGAACAACCCTTCAAAATTCTTTGGTTTTTACAGAGAATGGCTCTTAAATATTTTCTGTTTAGATATTAATTTTGTTTAATAATCATACTTGTTGGAGTAATCCTTCTTTGTCTAGTATCTTCAAAACTGTGTATTACGTCATCATTGTTTGTACATGCCTCGTGCTGTCAGTTTTCTTATAGACCCTTTCACGTTTAGTTTCATTCGGAACTATTTCCTAAAAAAATAACGCCACTTCCATCCACCAACATAATCAAATGACGTCATATTACGCCAGATCGTAGCATGCGCTATTATGCAATGACGTAATTTGATTGTTCGGGTGGGCATGAAAAGTCAAATGTGAACCGAATGAAGCTTAACGTGAAAGGGTCTATAGATTTTGAAGTGTATGGCTGCGTTTGTGTTGCTCTTCAAATGTGCGACGTTAAACATGGTGTCAGAAGTAAACTAGCTGTGGTGCAATGTCAGAAATTAATTAGCCGGTAAATATAGATGCCAAAATTCAATTTCCCAGAGACGCTGAGCTTCATCAACCCATCGGAGTGGACGGAGTGGAAGGAAAGTTTTTTCTAGATACATAATCGCGTCTTAGTTGGACAGAGATGATGAAGTGGTGCAAATAAGTGCAATGATTTACTGCATGGGGAAAGAAGATGATCTTTAAGTCTTTTGCGGAAGGTGACAGAGATAAGTATGAACCTGTACTAAAGAAATTTGACGATTACTTTGTACCTAAACCTAATACTGTGCACGCTAGGGCTAAATTTCACCACAGAACTCAAGGAAGAGGTGAGACAATAGAACAATATGTTAGAAGCTTATATGAACTAGCTAAGCACTACACTTTCACTGAAAAAATGAACAAATAAGAGACCAAATTGTTATTGTTTAACCACACCAATTGAATGACGTTTGTAACTTCAATTGGCCGTCCTAAGTCGGTATCGTAACCGCAGCACAATAGAATATTTTTGTAATGTTTTTCAGTATATATTCTACTTTTGTCATTGTGTGTGTGTGTCCTTGGTGATTTTATGTGTGTGTCCTTGGTGATTTTTGTCATACAGTTTCGTCAGATGTTTTCAGTTTTCTCTCTTGGAATATAAGATTGAGATTTAATTGAGAAATTGCAATAACTTCGGAGCTAACACTCGAAAAAGCTATAGAACGCGCCCGTCACTCTGAACAGGTGAAGAGCCATGTGAAATTTTAAGTAACACAGGTTCAGCATATCGAGGCCGTTGATTCATCTAAAACTTATCACTCCACAAATGCGCAGACACAACAACAGGTCAAGAACGCGTAGAGGTAGGGACCAACCCTCCATGAGTAGAGGACGAGGTCAAGGTCAAAGGAGAAAACACAATCATAATAGAGACCGTGGAAATTCGACTAACAGACATAATTGGAGATGCAACAAGTGCAATTTATACCATGCTAGCGAATTTTATTATGCTCGGAAAAAGGAAGAAAAAAAAGAAGTGCGGTAAATATGACCATTTTGCAGCATGTTGTCATACGGTTAATGAAGTTGTGTACGAAGATGAGCCTCAACATTACTTATTCCTTGGATCAGTCACTAGTAACAACTCTACACACATTTCGGATGACGAGAAAACGTGGGAAGTTTCACTAGGCAAATGTGGCAAGTCAATAAAATTTAAAATCGACTCTGGGGCAGACACCTCAATCATCAGCGAATTTACCTATAATGCACTTTGCAGGCCTGAGTTAAGTACCCCCACATCTTCACTTTACGGTCCAGGTGGCAAACTTGATTGTCCAGGCAAATTCACAGCTAAACGAAGTTCAAAGGTGAATAATACCACTTCCCCATCCATGTAATTAAAGACTCAACCAGCAACCTGTTGGGAGGGAGTACTGCTAGTGCACTATGACTATTAATAAAATAGATGGCGTAGACTCATCCGTATTCGCATCTATAGGTCTATTGAAGTGTGAGCCCGTGAGAATAACGCTCAAAGACAACGCTAATCCTTACTGTCTCACTACAGCCAGATGTATACCATCTCCATTAATGTCAAACATGCAACAGAAACTTGAGACTAGAAAAGTCAGACATTATTCAGAAAGTGAGTCGTCCTACATATTAAGTGTGCTCCGATGGTGCCTGTGGTCAAGCGCAATGGGAATATACGTATTTGCGTCGACTTAAAGAAACTAAACGAGAGCATTTTATGCTACCCAACCTAGATGATATTGTACGCGTCTCGTAAGAGCAACAATATTTTCAAACCTGGACCAGAAGTGGTCGTGTTGTCAACAAACCAAAGAAATTTAAGTACTATGACATTAGTTAATTTGATTGAAACATTCATATAATTGACAATTGAACTTTTCAATGTTTTCGTGCATTTATTTCATAAAAGTTTCAGTAAGAAAAGTTAATTTTATATGTATTATTCGTTAAATGTGTAAATCATGTTCTTCTCCATGTATTTCTAGTCATTCGTAATTTCCATATATATTATTTATACAAATTCAATTCATAATATCCATTAAAGAATGTACATCACAATTTTGAAAGTTCTTTCTTTGTGAAATATATGCATTTTTTCTCACCTTAAGTCAAACTTAATTTTTTGTATTATTATCATAGAAATTATTCAGACATTTACTTAAGGGGGGATGTTTAATAATCATAGATGTTGGAGTTATCGCTCTTTGTCTAGTGTCTTCGAAATTGTGTACGATGTCATCATTGTTTTACATGCCTCTTGCTGTCGGTTTTCTAATAGATTTTGAAAGTGTATGGCGGCGTCTGTGTTGCTCTTCAAATGTGCGAACGTTAAACACATTTTGAACTACTTCAAATTACCGGCGTATCAGCATGACACATTTACTACTCCGATCTCGATCTCGATCCATAATGGCGACATGAAGTTCACTCGGATTTTAGCCTGTAAATGTTTCTGTTATCTCTGAGCTCTGAAATACAAAACGAAAACTAGGATCTTTGTTCGTGGAATGACAGTTAATGGCATTGTCTATTGACCTTCATGTGCATTAATGGCAACAATGTGAAATAAAAGATAAAACGGTATTTGTTTCAATTCAACATTTTATACCCGAATTGGAATAATGTGGTTTAGTGTCCTTATGTCCTTTAGGTGTTGAGTTGATGCAGGGCTTTTGCGACATGTGTTGCATTTGTTTCTCAGCAGTACAGAAATAATGATAATTCCTGTATATTGTATTATTGTGCCAGATGTTTATAAAGCTTTACAGTATATAGATCATGTGTTCCTACGGCAAATAAAATATGCAAATGAATCTTATGCACACAGAATAACACGTACACTAATATAGAAAACGATTATCTGTCTGTCTAACTATCTATCTATCTAACTATCTATCTATCTATCTATCTATCTATCCATCTATCTATCCATCTATCTATATATATATATATATATAAAGCACAAAGACACTACAGTTAACAAGGCACCCTATATTTCACTTATATTCGTTCCTCGTCTGGGACTCGAACCCACGACCTATGGTACCGAATCACCTAGCTGTCATGCATCCGACCCTCTAACCGACTGAGCTACCCGAGCTCCACAAAAATGGAGCTTTAATTGCCAATCATTAGCTAATCGTATGCATGACAACACGGCCGCGGAAAGTGAAGGAATTTACCCGACGTAAACGCAGGCGGATCCCCTGAGAGGATACATCACTGAAAGAGAAATAAACATATAAAGCACAAATAGAATCAGTGAAACACCTGGGAGTACTATGGACCTTGGATCTCCGAAGAAATACCTGTAGAAAATAAAGACAAATTAGACAAACATATAAAGCACAAAGACACTACAGTTAACAAGGCACCCTATATTTCACTTGATGTATCCTCTCAGGGGATCCGCCTGCGTTTAATTATTCAAAATGCATTTACTAGTAAAAACGGAAGCCGCAAATTCAAATATATAGTAATAGGCCACGATAAAACTTACTTTGTTAGGGAAAATTCTGATTCTAAAAATAAATACATTGAAACAGCTGTCATCCAGATGTTGAACTTTCTTATCGATAACATTTTTGTGGTGTTTGGAGGTAAGGTTTTTCAACAAATTGTCGGCATTCCAATGGGCACTAACTGTGCTTCGCTTCTGGCTGACATATTCCTTTACTCATACGAAGCTGAATTCATTCAGTCTTTGCTTTCGCAAGGAAAAAACAATTGGCCCTTGGCTTCAATTTTACTTACAGATATATAGATTACTTGCTTTCAATTAATAATCCTTCATTCGCAGATTACCTTAGCATCATCTATCCAAGTGAACTGGTGGTCAAAGAAACCACAGAAAGTAGTAATTCTACTTCGTATTTAGATATTATGTTGTCTTTCGACATTAATTGTCAATTGAACACTTCACTCTATGACAAATGTGACGATTTCAATTTCGCTATCACAAACTTTCCTTTCATAAGTAGCAACATTCCATCATCGCCCGCATACGGCGTATTCATATCTCAGTTAATACGTTATTCCAGAGCATGTTCAAATTACAATGACTTTGTTCTGAGGGCTAGGCGACTTTCAGTTAAGCTGCTCAACCAGGGTTATATATGCGCTAGACTAGCAACGTCACTGAGGAAGTTCTACGGTCGTTACGAGACTCTTATTACTCAATATGCTATCTCGTTATCCAGACTTTTGAATGATATTCTGGACTGAGACCGATTCCGATCATTTTACACAGATTTGACACCTTCTATACTAGAAGGTTACCTACTTCGACTTCTCCATATATAAATACATATGGAATTTACAAGATTTGACTCTTTCTACTGGGTATATGTGACGGGTGTTGCTAGCAAGCAGGAGATCCTCACTGTCCCCGGGCACCTGATCTCACTCCATCACAGGGGTTCACATATGCTCTTCAAGTAGACATATTTTGTTATTTTACATTTGTTTTTCGTTTTCACTGATTTTGTATGTCCTTTGGTTTCATGATTTTTGGACTTGTGGTTTCGATTTATCCATCATCTTTACATACTGAAGGTTTCCTACAAATATTGCTGTTTTACACCAGATCCGTCAAGGGATGGATACTAGGGGGGGGGGCAAATAGTAACACCTTTTATCAGCATTGCGTAGTTAAAGAGTATATGGTGAGCTTGCATTTATAGGTCTCCGTATATACCCCCCCCCCCCCCCACTAAAACATTAGGTCCGCAGGTTAACGTGAAAGGGTCTATAACAACAAATTGCTACATCTAGTGAAACATTCCATTAAAAGTACTCCCCTGCGTTCTCTGAATTTGCACTAGCCAGTACTAGAATATTTTATTATGACCTCCACCCCTTGTATTATTAATATGAAAGCTAACTCGATTTCCTCAATAGTGTCTCTATTCAGAGAGGAGCTGATGAAATCTTTAATTTGTCGAACAAAGAGCGGGATTAACAATGCAAAATATTACGGATTACTTTATATACAGCGTTGAGCAGTTTCAAAAATAGAGTTTTTCCTTGAATGATATACTTTTAATCACAACCGATTTCTTCATAAAACGCCCATTACCAAAGTTATTATCTCCAAATAGGGTTTTAATGTATCATCCTTTATAAAAAAATATACCAAAGATGTACAAAGATAGCATTATCCAGTTTTTCGTACTTTATATAAAATGAAAACAAGTGGAAGGTTTATCAAGTGGGATGAGGAACGACTGATAACGTGATTCATCTCCTACATTAACGAAGAAGTACCTAAAGGTGAATCTTATTTCGAAATCCATGGAATATAAGACAATATCGTGTATAGTGTCATATTCATACAAATATGAGATTGGATATTTGATATCTTGGTCATACTCTGTATTACTATACATGTTTATATTTCTATTATCTCTCAACTTGACAAACAGAGGTGAGATCAGGTATCATGGTGTTATTGACCATCCCTATCGCAAGACAAGAGTAAGCCTGGGTATAAAGCAGATGTGTTCCTATCTAAAACCATATTCTTAGTTATGGAGAATCTTTAGAATACACATAATTTAGAAAAACTTGTCAACTTCTAACTGACAGCTGGACTACTGTCTAGTCATTTGAAAATCCCCCTTGGCATACAGAAAAAGAGGGCATCCAAAAAGTTGGGCTATCAAACATATTTTGTTGTTAGTAATAAGTTTGATAGTTGGTTCCACTATCATAAAATAAAAGTAGTGAGAAATGTCAAATTTGATAGGAAAATTAACAACCATGAAAGATAAATCCGAGAAATTGTTTAGAAAATGTCTCTCAGGAATGCTGACACGGTAATATTCATATTTGGGGGGATGAGATTTCTATCATGATAACGAATACATTTATGGCAAAATGTTTTATTATAATATGAGTTATATACTTTTTTCTTTTATTTGGCAATGCTGAATCCTACTAAGGTGTATGCCCTATTACATTCTATTTTAAAAAGGAGACATCAGACCAAACTTTATGATTTATTGATTATTGTTTTACGTCACTCCACGAAATTTTCACATATATGGTGACTGCATCAGCCTGAGGCATTGCATGCAAATTTTGACCTTTGCAACAGACCCACCCAAATCAGTGAATGATCTTTTACGTGCCACGCCTACCGTGACACGGGACCTCGGGTTTCATTGTTTCATCAGAAAGACACAACATCGGTGCGCCCAGGGCAGGAGTCGAACCCGGAACCTCTCGATCACGAGCCGAACATCTTATCCACTAGGCCACACCGGCTTCATCCAAGCTTTATGACACAAATCAACAAGGACAATCATTTTACATTAACATGATAATATCGCCAATGTGTGAAGTATTATTATTTTCAGTTACAGTTAAGTAGTAGTCCCTATAAAATGCATGCAGACAGTGATACACTCACCATTTCAGATTTAATTGATATTTGTGATATAACTCATGGCTGATGAGAATAAACATAAATATAGAACATACATACCTTTTAATTTTTTGCTCTCTTAGAGAGGAGCTGATGAAATCTTTAATTCGTCGAACAAAGAGCGGGATTAACAATGCAAAATATTACGGATTACTTTATATACAGCGTTGAGCAGCTTCAAAAATAGAGATTTCCTTGAATGATATACTTTAATCACAACAGATTTCTTCATAAAATGCCCATTACCAAAGTTATTATCTCCAAATAGGGGTTTTAATGTATCATCCTTCTTAAAAGAAAACTACCAAAGATGTACAAAGGTAGCATTATCCAGTTTTTCCTTGATTTCAAATTCCTGTCATGATGAGCTTTATATAAAAATGAAAACAAGTGGATGGTTTATCGATTATTTAAGTAGCATGAGGAACGACTGATGACATGATTCATCTCCTACATCAACGAAAAAGTACCGAAAGGTGAATCTTATCTCGAAATCCATGGAATGAAAAGACAATATCGTGTATAGCGTCATATTCATACAAATGCGGATCCCAATTTAAATTGAGATGAGACCAGGTACCCGGGAGGAGAAAGCTTTCCCTGTTTGCAAAAGTCCTGCAACTACTGTTCAAGTCCAGGAAGTAAATACTAATGATTTATATATTGATATATAAGATTTGATATCTTGGTCTTACTCTGCATTGCTATACATGTTTATATTTCTATGATCTCTCAACTTGACAAACAGAGGTGGGATCACGTGTCATAGTGTCAATGACCATCCATATCGAAAGACAAGAGTAAGGCTGGGTATAAAGCAGATGTATTCCTATCTAAAAACACATTCTTAGTTGTGGGGAACCTTTAGAATACACATAATAGAGAACTACTTCTCAACTTCTAACTGACAGCTGGGCAATTTTATAACTCGGTGGTCATTTGAAAATCTGCATTGGAATTATGTTTTGACATACAAGAAAAGGGCACCCGGGGAGGGGGGGGGGGAGGTTGCATATCAAACTCATTTTGTTGTAAGTAATAAGTTTGATACCTGTTTCCACAAAGTTAATATAATAAATACTGTGAGAAATGTAAAATTTGATAGGGAATCAACAACCAAGAACGATAAGTCCAATAATTTTTTTTGAAAATGTCCTCACAGGAATGCTGACAATATACCTATCATATTTGGTGATGAGATTTCGATCATGATAGCAATTTATGGCAAAATGTTCATTCTAATTCGAGTTATATACTTTTTTTCTTTTATTTTACCATGTTTAACTGTAATACGGGATATGGACTATTTGTATGAAATTTAACAAGAAAAGAGAAGACATCTGACCAAACTTTATGACATAAATTAACAAGGCTATGCATTTAATAGATAACATCACCAATCAGTCAGGTTGTATTATTTTCAGTTGCTATCAACTTGTTTTCATTATATAGAATGTATTACGACTATGCCTTAAAAACTACTAAAATTTTGGCCACTTTTGAGGTGCATAGACTTGGTGGCCGAAGCAATGATTGAGCATGCATCTTTAACTTGAACCAACTTAAATTAGAATAAATTCCTCGTGGAGAAAGAACTCCCAAATATTGAAAAAAGAATTGTGAAAAAATAGAACTGTAAAGAAATGTAATCTTTTTATTTGGTGTTTTGATTTGCAGTGGTTTGTTTTGTTTTGTGTGTGTGTGTGTGTGTGTGTGTGTGTGTGTGTGTGTGTGTGTTTATTTATTTATTTACTTATTTAGTCATTTTTATTTATTTATTTTTTGTTTGTTTTGTTTTGTGACGAACCTGTGTCAAAACAACTAATCTTTATAGTAATTATACATTCTAATATTTTCGTTTTCAGTCTACTTATAGTATTGAGTACAAAAATTATTGGTATGTGTACTACAAGTTTTGATGAACTGATGATTAATAAAAAGTAAAAATTCAAACAATTCGTCATTATGCGAATGTCTGTTCACTGGACAGAACTGGTGTTCAATCAACAGCATTGTCGGCCAAAACTTGGTGGTTCTTCTTGGCAAAAGTCGTAATAATCCCTGATTATATGATATAATTAAGGTGATCGGCGGCTAGTGATTTAATATTCAACTAAGATTGTTACGAATGGAATAGTCTGTTATTCATTTTTATGTATCTATTCCCAAAAGATTGCGCTGGAATTGAGGAAAATTTGCGCCCAAATTCATCGCGGTACAAAATATTTGATGGAATCGTTATCATGATGTTGACTTTGATCAGTCAATTGACAAACCCTCAATTGATGTGGTTACCCCGGGTAACGGGTCTGCACACTTGCCATGAAAACTATGCTTTCTAAACAGATTTATAAATTTATTAATAACACACACATAGAAATAGATTCTGTTAAATGAAAAAATGAATCCACCAATGCTTTTTTTCCTTTTAAGTAAGTATGGTAATTGATTTGCCCAACAAATTTCCAAATATTTTTGGCTTGTATAAAATAATTTTCACATTGTCAAAACGTGCACACAGGGCATAAATATGTGTTTGTATACATGTAGTTACACGGATCCTAACATATAATCTGTTGGCACACAAGATGTCTACCTTAGATCTTTATAATATACTTGTAGTGGCTATTTTTCTAAAGAAGGATTAAAATAATCTTCAAGTAATCTTCAACATTAATAGATATGCTCGTACATGCGTTATGAAATAACGTAACAGAATATTGTCGTTGAGGGATTTTGGTGGCTAACGAATAAAAGCAAAATGTAACATTTAGTCAGATATCTTCTGTTTTCTCATCTAATGAATTGTTTCATCAGGAAGAAAAAAAAAAGGAGTTACTGGCTCAGTTATGTGGCAGAAGTCACCATGGAGCCATACAATACATGAATATAAATAATATACTAGCACATATAACACATTACAAAAATATTTGATTGTAGTGCAATTACGATACCGACTTAGGACGGTCATTTAATTTGACAAAAGTCAAACAAATGGTGTGGTTAATCTGTTTACGGGCCCACCTTCCCACTCACCGTAACAGCAGAACAATCAAAGGACGTACATTTAAAAATCTATAAATAATCCTCCATGTAAAGAAGAAGGGTCAACAGGTACCGTATATTGAGAGGTCATAAAAACAGAAACACGTAAGGTATTGTAAAACACATCATGATATAAAACTATATGCGACATCAACATGATAAACCGTGCTCTGCCAGTCTAAAAGCGAGCTAAAACCCTAGATCTGTAGGAGTCCCGACTAACAGTCAGAGAGGACGAGGTTCAGGACCATGTCTCCTCTGAAAGAGGTTTTGACAAGGCCCGTCATATAGTCCCCACCGCCCTGTTAGTCAGCGTGCAACGTTCAAGTAAAAGTCTGCATAAGGCTGTAGAGGGGCCAAATACAAGACCTATAGTCTTTTTGATGATCTCAATATCATATTGTCTATTTAGAAGACGTTTGACAATTTTATTACATGATAAAATAACGTTATCAGAGCCTTTTACTTTCCTTAGTTTATATACGAGATCACCGTAAAAATTAGGATGGGAAATTCCATTGGATAAATACTGTTGAAAAGAAATATTTCCAAATTTAGATAGAAGTTCTGAATAAGATCTGAAGAATTTGCCGAATGTTTTTCTTAGCTTGTGATATCTGTAACCCTGAGTAAAAAGTTTAGTAGCAATTTGTAAATTTCGTTTATGAAAGTCCAAAACATCGGTGCAGCCTCTGACAAATCAAACTAATTGAGATATATAGATACCATATGACGGGAGTCGAGGGACATCGCCATCCAAGTAAGGAAAATTTACAATAGGAAATCCAAAATCCTCACGTTTATCATAAATATTAGTATATATTAGGTGGTTGATAATTTTGATGTTCAAATCTAGGGAAGGTGTAGATTTATCTCATGTATTAGCTTTATTCAATGTGAGCTCTGGTGGATATATTTCTGATATAAATTGTTCGAATTCAGGGTTGTCGATAACCAAAATGTCATCCAGATATCTGCAAGTATTATAAAATTTGTCAATGAGGTCAAAACGTTTTGATTTTTGAATAGAAACCATAAAATCCCTCTCATAACAATAAAGAAATAAATCTGCTATCAGGGGCGCGCAGTTAGTACCCATAGGAATCCCAACTATTTGTTGATATATCTTGCCATCAAATTGCCCAAAAATATTATTCATGAGAAAATCTAGTGCTTTACATAATTCCTTGCAAGTCCAGTATTTATATGAAGTATATTGTTTGGTGGAAAAGAATCCGGAGTTATTAGAAGTACATATGTAAGTTTTCGATTCTCTGTGAAAACACCATTGTATAAGAAACAGCAACTTGCTTTTAATGAAATCATGAGGCAGAGATGTATAAAGTGTAGAAAAATCAAATGTAGAAATTTGAGTCGCTTTGAAATTTAGTGAAAGAAGTTTGTCTATAACCTCATGAGAATTTTTATTGACCAAAAGTAATTGATGTTACTATTATGAAATGCGACATCACAATATTTGATAATATCATCTTTTATAGCAGTTAGAGCAGACGTAATATGCTTCGATAGTACCATAGTAGAGCAGTGGCTAGGATTAGATATGAAACGTGATTTATATGGACTTTTATGTAGTTTTTGGAGCCAATACATGGTTGGTAGATCAGATTTATCAGTTTTAATTTTGAAGTCGGACATGGTCATGAGGTAAGGAGTACTTTCTGTCTTGACTAAACTCGCACTGACCTCCTCCATTTTGTATTATCAATACAGAAAACTAATTCGGCTTCTTCTAGGTGTCTGTATTAACAAAGAACGTTAACTATAACGTAATTATTTAGAGTCCCTACCGCCATGTTAGTCAACGTGCAACGCTCAAGCAAAATTCTGCATTGGGTTGTAGGGACCCAATACAAGAACTATCATAATGGTCTTAGCGATGATCTCGGGATCATACTGTCGATGTAGAAGGCGTTCAATAATTTTAGAACCCGCCGATATGAAATTATCGGAACCTTTGGCCCTCCTTAGCTTGTACTCTAGATCACCGTAGAAATTGGGATGGGATATTCCGCTGGAAACGTATTCTTGAAAAGTCACATTTCGAAATTTAGACAAAATATCTGAATAAGATCTGTGAAATTTTCCAAGAGTTTTTTTTTTCGAAGTTTATGATATCTATAACCCTGAGCGAGAAGTTTAAAAGTAATCTGAGAATTGTTTGCGTGAAAATCCAAAACGTTCGTGCAGCCTCAAGCGAAGCGAACCAATTTGAGTAATATTAATACCATATGCCGGGAGTCTAGGGACATCAACATCTAGATAATGGAAATTTACAATAGGAAATTCAAAGCCGTCACGTTTACCATATATACTGGTATGAATATTCTTCTTGACAATTTTAATATTTAAGTCAAAAAATGTTGTTTCCTGGTCGGAAGTATTGGCTTTGTTTTATTGAAGTTCAGTTGGATAAATGTCAGTAATATAGTTATCAAACTCAGGGTTATCGATAACTAAAATATCATCGAGATATCTAGAGGTGTCATTGAACTTATCAATAAAGTCAAAACGTTTAGAGTTTTGAACAGAATGCAAAAAAAAAAACAGATTTCCACTTCATGAAACGCTCATTACGACGTTTTCATGTCGAAACAGGTGTTTAACTGTATCATCCTTATTAAAAGAAAATTACCATAGATATACAAAGGTAGCAAAAATTTTCAGTCATGAAATTATGTAAATCACTCTCAAATCAATATCGAAGTACCAAACCGTTAATCATTCTCAAAGTCCAAGGACAGATACAAAATCGTGTAAGTTTCAAAAAGAAACTGTTGTGAAACCCGAAATACTGAAAAATTCCGAGGTGAGACCAGGTGCCCGGGGAGAGTAAGCGTCTCCTGTTTGCATGCATCACCCGTCACAGCAGTTCTTAAGAAACATGTCAAAATCAATAATTTTGGTTTCCTAATTGTACATACGAAAGTACAAAACTGCTATACAAAGTCATAGTTTGGTGTTCACTGAACAGGTCATTTAGTCGCATTCCAGAATATCATCAATCATTCTGGAAAGAGGCACATCATATTTTCGTACAAGATCCCAATAGCGACCGTAGAACTTCCTCAGTGACGATTTCAGACGTTCTTTAACATATCCCTGCATGAGCAACTTAGTGGTCAGTCGTTTGGCCCTTGGAATAAAACCGTCGTATAGAGAACAGGCGCTTGCGTACCTTATAAGTTGAGATATAAAAACTCCATAGGCAGATGAGGATAGGATATTGCTGCAAAGAAACGAAAAGTTGGTTATTTGGAAGTTAAAATCGTCACGTTTGTCATACAGAGAGGTGTTCAAATGACCATTATTGTCAAAAAATTAAAACTATATCCAAATACGAAGCGGAATTATTGCTCTCGGTTGTCTCTTTTATCTCAAGTTCATGGGGATAGATTTCATGTATGTAATCCATAAAGTTAGGATTATTGATTGACAATACGTCGTTTATATATCTATACGTAAAATTGAACTGAGATGCAAGGCTTTTTTTGCCTGTGGAGAGCTTATTTTGAATAAATTCTGCCTCATACGAATATAAGAAAATGTCAGCAAAAAGAGGGGCGCAGTTAGTTCCCATGGGAATGCCAATGATTTGCTGAAAAATTTTCCCTCCAAAAATATTGTCTATTAAAAATTCCAGCATTTTGATGATTTGATCTTCGGTATACTTGTGTTTTGCATCAGAGTGTTCTTTTACAAAACATGTATCTTCCCGCCCAATGACAAGATATTTATATCTACGATTTCCATTTTTATGGAAAAAAGAATTTCGAATAATTGTAGCAAGTCTGTTTTTGAGCTTTTGATGCGAAATTGTAGTGTAGAGCGTGGAGAAGTCAAAAGATTTGATGCTGAAAATATTATTAAATTTCGGAGATTTTAGTTTCTCTAAAAGTTCTTTAGAATTCTTGAGGATCCACATCTGATTTATTCCGCTTCTGGAGTATTCGGTATCACAGTAAATTTGAAGACCATGCTTGATGTGTGTCAATATCTCCGTTAGCAATATGGATAGAGGTTTGGTGGTACACTTGGAAGAACCAGCAATGAAACGATGTTTGTAAGGGGTTTTGTGCATTTTTGGAATCCAATAAATATAAGGTAATTCAAGGTCAGAGTTTGTCGTGGTAATTCCAAAAGACTCGAGGACAGATTTGTGGTTTTGAAGTATTTCAGAAATAGATAAATTTGTTTTTGTGTATGTTGGATTTCCAGGTGCAGAATGTAATCCAAGTTCCTCTAACAAACAATTAATGTAAAATCTTTTGCAAACGAAGGTATAATTGTCTGCTGCTTTGTCAGCTGGGACAATAATACATTGTTCGTGGAGTTCAGAGAGTTCTCTGGATACATCAGGGTCATTAAATATAGACTCGTATCTGGTTCTTACCGAAAGCCTGAGACGCCCTATTCTTCCTCCGATGGATTTCATCCACTCGGAGAGAGTGTCAGGCTCCACTTCTTCCCTTTTTGACCATCTCCTGTCGTATTCCTCGCATGCATCTATAATAATTTTGAAATTTTCACGCCATGTGAACGAACGGGACTCTCTATATTTAGGACCTTTCTTCAGGAGGTCTCGTTATTTCCTGTTATGGACTATATTGAGGTCACCAGTTACAACATGGCCGCATGGAGGGTAAAGATACTTTGATGTGGAACATGTACAGGGTGGAAGGTCTTTTGTAATGTTATGTGAATCAAGACACTGTAAAACACTTTCATAATTAAATATTTTAGAGGCCACAGAAGATGTATAGCTGTAGGAAATACAAGGCGACTCCTGATGTTTGAAATATGGAGGGATTTTATCCTCGACTAAACTATGGTTCAAAATGTTACTCAAATTAAGAGCATCAATCCCCTTATTTGCAAATTTCATTTTAAGGAAGGGGCGAATGTTATCACCAATAGGTATATCGGTATTGACTGCCTTGAAAAGTCTGCTAGATGATATGTCCATAATGATGCCCTGCAGTCGATATTGTGGGGAACTAGAGTCGGTAAAATGTAAGGGTATTGACAATTCGTACAATTCATATAACCTTTTCAAAGGAAGGGAATATAACTTGGTACGAATATGATGAAGCCCTAATGGTAGATTGACAAATGGTAAAAGAGCGTCAAAGGATATATCATGCATATTGGGCTTATTATACCTACGTTTTCCATGACTTCTACGCCTTCTTGATGTATGGCCAAACAACTGAAGAACATTCACCAACTGGTTCCCAGGGCTTGTTAAATTTCCTACAGTATTAATGTGGTCATTGCAACCATAAGGTGCCGCGGTACCTAATTCTCTAATCCAATAATCTGCCCTTTTTCGGCGAAAGGGGTTACTTAGGTTAGGATTATTGGAAGGATGGTATATTTTTTCCAAAATGCGGACTTTCAGGGGCAAAATAGATTGGTCGGGCGAATTAAAATGTCTATAAAGTAATTGGTTACCACTGTGGTTTATTTGAAAACGGTGCCCTGATATCCTGGTACGTAATTGACCCTTCGTCTCTCCGACATACATCATGCCGCATAAGGAACACTCTATACCATATATCAAGTTGGATGACTTACAAGATAGTTTTTCAAAAGTACGAGTAGAAAAAGGAACGTTTTGTAAGATTACTCGTAAAAGTGTTGTCGGTTATGAGGATCGGGCATGTTTTACAGTTTTTGTCTCCGCATTTGGATATATTACAATCAGTAGGGACAAAATTGTGATCCTTTAAAATATCTACAACCTCGACTTTACATGCTTTAATAGCTTTATAACTGTCTGCGTTCTTATACCACATCTTGCTAACAATGTATGTATTCTTGGTAATGTCCCGTAGGACAACATGTGGGACACCTGTATTACCTGTCATATCCGTGTCCATAGATATAGCAGTGTGGCACCTTTTTTGAGTGGGCACGTGCCAGCCACTATGTAACTTCTTCTTTCAGGCATTCATAGTGAATTACTGCCCGACAAGTATCCTCGGAGACAATTTGTTCACCAGCAGAGATACATGGACAGTGGTTAAAATCAATATCGAAGAAGTACCAAACCGTTAATCATTCTCAAAGTCCAAGGACAGATACAAAATCGTGTAAGTTTCAAAAAGAAACTGTTGTGAAACCCGAAATACTGAAAAATTCCGAGGTGAGACCAGGTGCCCGGGGAGAGTAAGCGTCTCCTGTTTGCATGCATCACCCGTCAGAGCAGTTCTTAAGAAACCTGTCAAAATCAATAGTTTTGGTTTCCTAATTGTACATACGAAAGTACAAAACTGGTATACAAAGTCATATTTGGTGTTCACTGAACAGGTCATTTAGTCGCATTCCAGAATATTATCAATCATTCTAGAAAGAGGCACATCATATTTTCGTACAAGATCCCCATAGCGACCGTAGAACTTCCTCAGTGACGATTTCAGACGTTCTTTAACATATCCCTGCATGGAATAAGGAATATCTCCCTCACGCATATCTCTGTCCTTAGATAGATTCTGTGGTTTATTTTTCGGTTATTTTGGTTTCAACAGTGCTCTACAAATTTGTATATCTTATTGTGAATTCCAATCATTCGGCCACGAGCATCACTGAAGAGACATAAGTTGTCGAAATGCGCATCTGGTACTGAAAGTTGAAAGATATAAATATATATGTTTTATATTTATTATAAACACTAAGTCGGTGTAACTACTTGTGGACTGATAGTACCCTTAGATTAGTCTAGTATACTTGAAATTTTCAGTCATGAAATTATGTAAATCACTCTAAAACTATGGAATATCTCCCTCATGTATACTTGAAATTTTCAGTCGTGAAATTATGTAAATCACTCTAAAACTATGGAATATCTCCCTCATGCATAGCTCTGTCCTTTGATTGATTCTTTGGTTCACTTTTCGGTCATCTTGGTTTCACCACTGTTCTTCAAATATTTACATCTTATGTGAATTCAAATCATTCGGCCACGAACATCACTGAAGAGACATAAATTGTCGAAATGCGCATCTGGTGTAGAAAATTGAAAGGTATATATGTTCTATATATATTATCCAGTTTGTCCTTGATTTTAAATGCCTGTGATGATGATCCTCACTCAAATATAAAACAAGTGATGGTTTATGGATTATTTAAATAGCATGAGGAACCACTGATTTCATGATCCTTCTCTTACATTACATTCATTGATTTAAAAATTGATTTAAAATCTTGATATTCAGTGTCTACTGATATATAATATTGAGGTATTGCAGTCCGCATTTGCAATGACGAAGGCAGAAAACGAGGAAGTACCGAAGGCAATAATAAAAATTCTTGCAACAAGGAATATCTTTCAAATTAAATAAACAAAACCTGTTCTATAATGTTTCATAAAAAGATAGGCAGTTTCTACATGACAAACCTCCACTTGATGCTCATAACTTACAAAGAAAAAACACTTTATTAAACATTACAAAATATGATGAATTGCACGCAGATGTACATGTAGTACTGACAAAAGCAAAACAATCAAAAGAATGAAACTTACAATTATTAATTAATACATCTGTACTGAAAATATTATACAAAAATATTCATTCCACCGCGAGGCGTTAGCCTTCTGACGGGGGAATCGCCTTTGCCCTGTCATATTTTTGAAACACCACGATTGTAACCCTAAATGTTCACATATACCTTTGCAAATGTTCTTTTTGTTTTTCTTTGATCGTTTTTGTTTTTGTGTTTGTTTGTTTGGGTTTTTTTTCTTGTTTTGTTTTGTTTTCTTGGTGGGTTTTTATTGGGGGGGGGGGGCGGGGGGCGCTCCACGGTTATTGTGGGTCCTTTGATTGTGCTGCTTTTGCGGTGGAAAGGTGGGCACCCGTAAACCGGTTGACCTCACCAATTGAATGACGTTTGCTACTTCAATTGACCGTCCTAAGTCGGTATCGCAACTGCAGCACAATCGAATATTTTTGTAATGTTTTTCCGTGTATATTCTACTATTATCATGTTTTGAGTTCATGTCCTCGGTGTTTTGTGTCATACACCTTTGTCAGATGTCTTCGTTTTTTCTCTTGCACTTATATGATAGCAGGACCTTTCTTGTGCAGTGCTTCGTTATTTTGTCCCCAGGTACAGGCCCACCCGAAGCATTACTCGAGTGATCTTATATATGGACGTTCGCTTCGGTTTTACTGTTTCGTCTGATTCACAGATAGGGAAGAAGATGATGCATCACTTTAGACAAATCCGAGCTAATATATCATTCTCATTATTAAAGAGTTTATATCTTATACGACAGAATTCGCCAACAGTATATATTCATAAAATCGGAATAATTGCTATATTCATATCTCAGTTAATACGTTATTCCAGAGCATGTTCAAATTACAGTGACTTTGTTCTAAGGGCTAGGCGACTTTCAGTTAAGCTGCTCAACCAGGGTTATATATGTGCTAGACTAGCAACGTCACTGAGGAAATTCTATGGTCGTTACGAGACTCTTATTACTCCATATGATATCTCGTTATCCAGACTTTTAAATGATATTCTGGACTGAGACCGATTCCGATCATTTTACACAGATTTTGACACCTTCTATACTAGAAGGTTACCTACTTCGACTTCTCCATATATAAATACACGTGGAATTTACACGATCTGACTCTTTCTACTGGGTATATGTGACGGGTGTTGCTAGCAAGCAGGAGATGCTCACTCTCCCCGGGTACCTGATCTCACTTCATTACAGGGGTTCACATATGCTCTTCAAGTAGACATATTTTGTTATTTTCCATTTGTTTTTCATTTTCACTGATTTTGTATGTCCTCTCGTTTTATGATGTTTGGACTTGTGCTTTGGATTTATCCATCATCTTTACATTTAGAGTATGCTGTTCACTTTTATCACTGTTTCGTAAAATTGGAGATAATTTTAGAGTTGAAGAGCGTACTCCGTTGTTTAATTAATAAAATGCTCATCATTGTCTTAATAAAAAAAAAATAGAACATTTGAGAAATACATCATACGTAGACAGAGCAATTTATTCAGAGAGCGAAGGAGGGGGTCATTCATTGACCACAGTTAGTGATAAGTCATATACAAAGAAATTATTAACATTATAAATATCAGAACATGTATACAAGTCCACATATAATGAAATCAATACATAAATCATTACATAAATCCATACATAAATCAATGGATTATTCCAAAATATTTGCGATCTATATATAATGAATTTATTTTACAGCCCGTTTCACTGAAATGATAACTTAAAGTTTCTCATTAATTCTATGTCTATTTTTCGATGAATCATTTGGAGAAACTTACTGTAACTTGACCTCGTTTCTCACAAGGGTAAATCCATTTCCCCAATCACAGCATAAATAACCATCAAGTCAACTTATTTTGTTGTGCCTAAACATCGACAAACATTGCATTTAATTATGCACATTCGGTTGTTCTATCAATGTTATTCTTTTCATTGGTGAAACTCTAAGGCCTGAAAGATTTACTATATTTTACGCTAGTCTCAAGCTTTTAAGTTATTTGTGTGTGGATCAATATGATCTAATCATCTTTTAAAAGGCGTCAGTCTCTTGTATCCATCTGCTGCAAGGAATGTAAAAATTCTGTTTATTCACACGGGCACAGGTTTATTCAGTGGTATACAATCTTACCTTTGATTTTTGAATGAAACATATCTAGACGCTGTTCTAATCGTATGGAATGTTTTGGAATAGCATTCAAATGATAACGTTTGATTATTCATAGGATGCAATTGTTACTTTCAAAATTTCTGGAAATAATACACAAACATTGTTGGAATCATGAAATGTAATGTATTGATGGGCTTATTAGGTGTAATTGTTATCTTTGGAGTATGCCATATGGACTATAGCACACCTACTTTTCAGTCGGCAGAATTTCACAAACTTAGGGATAATTTTAGGATTGCAGACCACATTTTGGGTACGATTCATTCATCCAGTTTGTCAGTTTGCGCAGTGATTTGTTTGATAAGCAGCAGGTGTGTGTCTTTGTCTTACCAGAAAAGTCAACACATCTGCGAAATGCACAATGCATCAAGTTTAGGAGAGGCATCGTATTCAGAGACCGTGGAATGGTCCTTATATGGCGATGGTAAGTGGAATGACATAAGCAAATATTCTAAATATAAATTGTTGGAAATTTTCAAAAACAAAAATGCGATTTACGTAATGATTTACTAGTTTTTTGCAGCTCGTTTCATTGAAATTTATCTTAAATATCTTCAGAGAAATGTATCATGTCTATATTCCAATTTTAGACAAAATCGAGGGACATTTATTGCGAATGAATCTCTTTTCTTGTCAGGGTATCGATTTCCTCCCAGTTAATTAGAAATACATATCAAACGCAATGATTCTTATAATTTTTGTAACTTACATTCGTCAATAATTGCACTGTGGAATGTGCAATTTCTATCATTTTTATTTTTTTATCAAACATTTTCATGTTCCATTTGATAGAATATTCATTCTCTAGTAATCTCTTCATAATGACCATTTACTGTAAGAAACGTATAAAATGATATATAATTGGTCAAGGAGCAGGTTGATCCAGTAGTACTGATTTATTCATACAAAAGTGTGAGGTCTGGTCCTCTTTGAATTCAAGTTAATGAGGCAGTCTGGCTCAACAAGTCTTAAATATCACAAATTTGTGATTTATTGTTTTTTGCATTTGTTTCGTCCTGTACATAATAAAACATCGATTTTCAATGAAATGAATACTATTACTGAAACCAGTACCAAGATATCCCCGTTTAATTATCGTAAGGGCAAGAACAGCCCCTAATGAATATTAATTTAGAGGCGACTATGTGCGTAACAAAGCAATAATGATATCTCACTTGGAAACCCGGTGTCATATAGTAAACCTTCCCCCTGGCAGATTCTTCCCCGGAAGGTTAACTATATAAAATATTTTTCCCTGGTGAAAGATTTACAATAAAGTAGAACATCCCTCATGTAGTAAATCTTCCCCTTACTGTTTCATACTTAGTTTTATTAATATACACGCAAAGAGATAAATGCTATATGACCACAGTTTTCCCTTGTTGTATCTTTCCTTTGTCTAAATGCACATCTGGTGCACAAAAGTAAAAGATATAGATGTGCTATTTTATTATAACCACTAGGCCGGTTTCACTACTGGTGGAATGATAGTTCCCGAGGGCATCATAAGTCTAGTTTTCAGTGCTTTTGTACTGACGGTCTAATTTTCAATGCCTTTGTACAGACATGAAATATATACTTACAATTTTCAGTCATGAAATTATGTAAATCACTCTAAAACTAAGGAGTATCTCCCTCATGCATAGCTCTGTCCTTAGATTGATTCTTTGGTTCACTTTTCAATTTGGTTTCAACGCTGCTCTTCAAATATTTATATATCATGAGAATTCCAATCATTCGGCCACGAGAAGATGACATAAATTGTCGAAATGCGCAACTGGTGCACAAAATTAAAATTTATATATGTTCTATTTTTATTGTAAAATAAAAAAAACCCCACCGTTTATTTATTTATTTTTTTTTCTTTTTGTTTTTTTGTTTGTTGTGATATGACATAAAAGCTGTCATGTCTTTTTCTTTAGAAAAGAAAATGCATACGCCTAACTCAAAATACTTCTCACTACATATCTTTATCCCGAAACCTCACTCTAAGGTTTTGCAGTAGTGTATTCATGCAACAACATTTCAGTCTAATGACGTATTCAGACTTGTATCAAAAAGCTTTAATATCAAATTTATGATTTAAAAAAAAATCTTGTTATAATTAAGTTTAAACATAATAAATGTTTTAAACTATTTGGAAAGAATAATATAATATTCCTTTAATATAACTGGTGTTATATTTTAAGTCAGAGTTTGCGACGATGTGGCCAGGGAGCATAAGCTTTCTGGTAGTTGAAAAGAGCGCCAAACATTTTTCTTTTCTTTTCTTTTCCCGGAGAAGGTTTTCTATACAGTATACTTTCCGGGAGAAGGTTCCCTATATAGTCAACCTTCAGGGGGAAAGTTTACAGTGCGGAAGGTTTCATATTTGACACCAGCAATTCAGATTGTTTTGATCGCTTTGGCTATACTTTTAAAGCCAAACGTGAAAGATTTATAAGATTTACAAATGTTGAAAACGTTCGGTTCTAAAGAAGATTTTCTAATAATGTTTAGGTTTTAAACTTTTTTAAGTATAACGTTCATTATTCAAGCAAGACTCTTTAAATTTTCTTTTACATATTGTAGAGGAGTAGTTCCAGCGAATGGAATTAACGCAGATTACATACCTTTTTCGGCAAAGACACTTTTCAAAGACTGTTTCTATAATATTACACTGTTATTCAGATATGACCGTTTTTTTGACTGATGCACAAACGCTATTATTCGCACAGCCGATGCGTCTTAGTATCTATTTGAGTAATGAGTGTTTTTTAAGAAAATTATATAACAATATGTAAATTTTTTAATAATGAGGGTTTTCAAGAAAATGATATACCAATATGTAATTTCTAGATTATGTCGTTGTTTATGGTTAATTGTCTTAGTTGTCGCTGTCATCTTTGAAATATCAAGTTCTTTAATAAACCCATTGAACAATGGTTTCTATTTTCCATCCCAATTTTTACAGTGATCTAGTGTACAAACTAAGGAGGATCAAAGGTTTCGATAATGTCATATCAGCAGGTTCTAATATTATTAAACGCCTTCGACATCGACAGTATGACC
Source organism: Pteria penguin (assembly GCA_035048485.1). Lineage (NCBI taxonomy): Eukaryota > Metazoa > Mollusca > Bivalvia > Pterioida > Pteriidae > Pteria > Pteria penguin. The sequence goes on along the minus strand of CM068585.1, from coordinate 59,530,025 downwards.
CCGAGACTTCTATACGTTTCCACCTTATTAATAAGTTCAATGACACCTCTAGGTATCTTGATGATATTTTAGTCATCGATAACCCTGAGTTTGAAAACCATATCATTGACATTTATCCATCTGAACTTCAATTAAACAGAGCCGACACTTCCGACCAGGAAACACCTTTTTTGGACTTAAATATTAAAATTATTAACAACAATATTCATACTAACATATATGATAACATGATGACTTTGGATTTCCTATTTAAATTCCCTTACCTAGATGGTGATGTCCCCAGATTCCCATCATACGATATTTATATTAGTCAATTGGTTCGGTTTGCTAGAGCCTGCACTAACGTTTTAGATTTTCACGAAAAAATTCTCAGATTTCTTTTAAACTTCTTACTCAGGGTTATAGATATCATAAACTTACATTTTACTCAGACATTTTATTTAATTTCGGAAATGTTACTTTTCAACAATATGTGTCCAGAGGAATTTCCCATCCCAATTTCTACGTGTGATCTAGTGTACGAATTAAGGTGGGTCAAAGGTTCCGATAATATCATATCGGCTGGTTCTAAAACAGTATGACCCCGAGATCATCGCTAAGACCATACATGTAGGTCTTGTATTGGGTCCCTCTACATCCCATTGCAGACTTTTACTTGAGCGTTGCACGCTGACCAACAAGGCGGTGGGACTGATCCTCGTCCCCTCTGACTGTTAGTCGAGACTCCTATTGATCAGGGATCTGAGTTCGCTTACAGACGGGCAGAGCACGGTCTACTTTTGTTGATGTATTCTTACATACTTTTGATAGCAACATATTATTCTATAATGTTTTCGTGTGTAATAAATTTCTATGACCTCTATCCTTGAGAAACCTGTTAATCCCTGTTCTCTATATGGAGGATTATTTTTAAATTTTGATTGTGCTGCTTTAGCTGTGAGTGGGAAGGTGGGCGCCCGTAAACCGGTTAACCACACCAATTGAGTGACGTTTGTTACTTTAACTGACCGTCCTAAGTCGGTATCGTAACCGTAGCACAATCGAATATTTTTGTAATGTCGTTCTGTGTATATTCTACTATTAACATTTTTTTGTGTGCAGGTCCTTGGTGATTTGTGTCATACAGCTTTGTCAGATGTCTTCTGTTTTTACTTTGACAGTGTTGGAGAATATTGCCCTTGGTAAGCATGCTGAGCAGTCCTCCACGTGGATGTCATTGTGGGCTGCAAATGCTCTTGATGGCGACCTTACCAATGCAATGCACACGGACGACCATGATCGGAGTCCTTGGTGGAAAGTTGACCTTGGAGATACATACTGGATTATAGAAGTCCGCTTTATGCCGATCAGAGATCCGATCCATAAACATAGTAATTATTATAATATATGACCTTGCTCATCTAAAGGAAATGTCCAAACATATTACGCAACGATCAATTTAGAAGCGTTCAACAACATAGATATCGAGTCTCTCCTCCCCACTATTATACAAGTCTGCTTTATGCCGACCAGATGTAACACCCATAAGCATAGCAATTACTTTAATGTAATAATAAAATGTTTGATTATTATGGATATGTGGGTATGCTATATGTTTGAAAATAGACATTCTTAGATATCTACCATTTCATGATCCACTACTTATACAATTCTTTTTTTGCATATGAGTAGCTGATGCTAGGACCTCACGTATGCTTATAATTTAAAATAAATGTTTACCTATGTCAAGACACATTCGCTTGTCAAGCGCCCGAGTTGTCAAGACTGAAGTTTGTATGCTAGAAATTTCAACAAAAGTGCAAAAATGTTATATAAGGTGTGGTAACTAATCATCCAAAACGCGGCGGGTTTTCGGAATTTCAAATATTAGTCCGCAGTTAAAACAAACGATTTTATACCCTATCTGAATAAAGAAACCCAGACCATGCAAAGTCTTCTATTTTAGGTCCTGGAAGGTATCTTGACCAACTGTCACGAAAGGACGTAATCTGATTTAGATATTCTACATATTCGGGATATCGGGGTTGTAGGTTATAAATGTGAGATGATGGAATGTCCCTCCTTTCTTGGCATATCGTATCGGTCGTCATATTGTATGACGGTACAGAGTTTAGTATCGAATCGACGACAGAACTGGCTTCGATATTTTGAACAATAGATATGTTAACCATAGCAGTTGTATTCCTAAACTATGGAAACTAATCTAATTTTGAGCATAAATTCAAATAAACCACAGAACCGTTTATTTTGATTGGATGTATCCATAAACAACGGTGCAACACATCCCCCTTTTTCTAGATTTACCTAAATCCGTCCCAAGCTTTCTTTAGACTTTTTTTCCTTAGAACAGCCATTCATAATCAGCCAATCAATAGACGCTTACTCCTCCAGGGCATCTGGTCTCACCCGTGAATTTCAAGGGTCCGTGAATGTGGGCTGTGGTACAGTGTTGTTAGTAACACCAGTTACTCTTATATTTTGCATGACAATAGTATAGAAGAGAAAACAGAGGACACCTGACATAGCTGTACGACACTAATCACCAAGGACCTGCACACACAAAATGACAACAGCATAATATACACGGAACGACGTTACAAAAATGTCCGCTTTTGTACATTGTTGTCAGTGCCATAGTCACTTGACACCATTTTCTTTCGTATTTTACATTTATATTCCATCAGAAACCAAAACTTTTCAGCCAAAAGGTTTTTTTTTTTACTTTTTTACGCACACTAATCGGTTGACTATTGTCATATCAAAGGACCGTCACAACTGGGCATTGCAAATCAGTATTTGTCTTTTTAATATCATTACCCTTTATACGGTATATTTCGGTGGTGACTTCTGTCATACGGCTGATTCAGCAACTTTTCTCTCTTCCTTCAAAAGCATTCATATTTCATATTATTTCACTGATCTGCGTAATCGATGTTTCCTTCGAGATTTTTTTCTTTAAACAACATTCATAATTAAGATTATTTGACACAAGTCTATCGATTTTTCTCCTCTAGATTTAATCATTACGATATATTTATTTAATAGCTTTTACTCAATCTGTCGGTTATTCTTTGATACATATAACGTGGGTTTTTATCAGCTATGTCGTCTGTCTATAGTGTGAACGATATTTGAATATTTTAAAGAAGACGACGAATATTGATGTTTAACATACACTATTGAAAACAATAGTCAAAGGAGAAGAAATCCATAGCGAGAGGTCTGCTAAGGAAAATTCATTGATGTCGAGCTTTGTCACTGAGTGGGAGATGTGTGTTTAATCTAGGAGATATAACTTGAGAGTCTTTGACAATCCTGTAAAAATATATCCACATGTTGAATTTCGAAAATGTGTTTACTTTCTAATAATAAATCTAATCGAGGGACGCAATGTAAAAAGTAGTTTAAGGAGACGATGTTACAGTATCCCTCCTGGTGGGTCTTCCCCTTCCCCCCAAAATGGAGGAACTTACCGTATCTTCCACTGGCTTGCACGAGTCCACGAATGACGATTATAATGGCCTTTTACTTTAGTTATAAGAGATATTGACACACTATACAGTTCCTTGCTAAACGTCAGAAGCGAAACCAGGTGCTGATGAGGGGTAAGCAGGTCCTGTAACAAATAAATGATTCTGAAAAATGTCAAAGGTAGGTACTACAACTAATCGTTTTGTATTAGATCTAGGGAATAAACGTACCGTGTTCAATTGTTTCCGACAGGTATACGGTGGTTATACCGTTGGAAACAGAGTTTTCCTGGCGACACTTGCGGAGCCAGGAAAACGGTGGTTTCCAACTGCATAACCACAGTATACCTGTCGGAAACAATCAAACACAGTACGTTTATCCCTATTCTAATTTATTATAACAAAAAATCGTTTTTTCTCCCTGAAATTGCCCCCAAATTCCTCGTTGCTAGGGACGGATAGCGCCATGTTTAAAATTCTTCCGAGAAAAGAATTGATATATAGCCCACTAATATAAGAAGTTTCTTCATTTTCATTTTTTTTTTAATTTTTTGATTAGATTATTAATCACAAATTGATTCATACATGAGTGACTTGACATCGCATCGTAAACAACTGAACAGGCAGTTTACCTGAGATGAAATGACAAAGCATGTTGCACGGTGGTACGTCATGTACGTTGTCAGTGTTGTTGGTTCAACTTCATTGCAATAATTGTGCACGTGAATAGAATTTGCAACTCCTCCTTGATACGAGACGTAAGATGGACGTTAAGAGTACTCAACAAAGTTGTTAGACAGTAATTTTGATAGTTGGAGTCAGAGGTAATGTGGACAAAGAGTACGTACAATGTAGTAATACATTTGAGGACGGTATATCGTGGTTATACACGTCTGAACACTTACGTGTGGACAATCAGAATTGTCAAAACAAAACAAGTGAATTAGAGTGTTTGTTAACAGTGTAATGTTGAATCAGTCAGTCCACTTACAAATCGACATTCAAAATTTAACCTAACCATGATATTTCATCATAAACACATTATATGTATATACACTAATTGGTTTTATAATTTCAGACATACGAACACGAAACATTCACATTGATGTCTACGAAAGTGAAAATGGATTACAGAAGGAGTGTGCGTTCTACATAGGACCCCCTACCAAGAGGGATTGGGTGAAGGTCACCTGTCAACCATTAACAATCGGCAAAGTGGTTAAATTGTCGAAAGATTATTCGTCCGAGTGGTACCAGTGGCATTTAGAATTTAATGAACTGGAAATTTCTGGGGTGGCACTTAAAGGATTCTAATGTAATGAAATGGAAAGATTCACCGAAATATATAGGATATGTATCATTAGGATCATACAACATAATTATATATTGTATTAAAACTATTGTTGTAACTATTAATACCAACAGGTGATTCTTTAACAATTTTCGTTAAATCTATGAGCCTTTGAAGTATCTTTTACATCAGCTCACATTCAGTCTATACTACTGGTCAAAGCATTTCTGCATTCTAGGATATGAAGTGGCAGCGGTAACGTTAAGGCACTGCACGACGTCATTGACATTATAGTCTACTGACAACCGTATATCATATTAAGAAAAGATGCAAATTATTTATGCAAAAACGGTAAAATGCAAATTGTTTATCAAGTCTAATTTTTAAGAGATTTAAAATTTATCCCTAGCTGTTTGCAATAACGTGATTGCTATATATAGCATATGTAGTATTAACAACAAAGAATGAATGCGCAATTTAGTTATCAAATTATAATGTAAAGAATAAATGGAAGGCTATCAATAATATTTAGAGCTTTGCCTAACTTACAAAAGGCGTAATTGTGTATAAACACTGGGATGAAATCGCTGAATAATGTAATTTTTCAAGAAAAGGACTAATAAAACTGAAATTATGTTGATATATTGAAATCTACAAGTTAGGTCCAGCAAGACGTATTTCAAATAGATGCAGAACAATGTTCATGTGAAATTACATATCAAATGGAGTTGAGGAAAAGGTTGCACTACAGCATGTTTCTTGGCATGTTGAATGTTGCAGTTTCTCCCGCTTCATAGAAGCATGCATTGGGCCATACTGACGTTACAGTGACGTCATGTTATATTTTGGCAGGTTTTCTGCAACATTTCTTATAATTGTGTATTACCTTAATACCTCTGCGAGTTTGATCGAGATTTGAAAACATAAAGAACAAATTTAGATACATGTATGCATTTATCAGAAACTCACAACATTTTAAAACATTACAATGTAACAAACCAGATATTTTTGTACAACACTGATGTCCTTGAATAACAGTCAATGTTTATATTTAAAGGAAAAGGAAAGGTCACCGTCAAGGCCACTAAGTCAACATTTTTCATTTCAGCATGTATGGTCACAAGGAATACTCATGCATAACAATGTCTCTAACTGTTCACAATTTATGACCGATGTTAAAGTTTATTTTCTAGTTGTTCCTTTTCAGACAGACATACAGAGGAACAGACTCGCAAATCATTATACAGAATCTCAGTCTCCAGTTTCAGGGGTTTAAAAAATCAAACTCATAATAAGATATAATTGTATATCTTATATTCAGATGGATTGTTCACTAAATAATCCCCACATTTGGGATGTAAAGATGATGGATAAATCCAAACCATAAGTCTAAAAATCATGAAACCAGACGACATACAAAATCAGTGAAAATGAAAAACAAGTGGAAATAACAAAATATGTCTACTTGAAGAGCATATGTGAACCCCTGTGATGGAGTGAGATCAGGTGCCCGGGAGAGTGAGCATCTCCTGCTTGCTAGCAACATCCATCACATATACCCAGTAGAAAGATTCAAATCGTTTACATTCCATATTTATTTATATATGGAGAAGTCAAAGTAGGTAACCTTCTAGTATAGAAGGTGTCAAATCTGTGTAAAATGATCGGAATCGGTCTCAGTCCAGAATATCATTTAAAAGTCTGGATAACGAGATATCGTAGGGAGTAATAAGAGTCTCGTAACGACTGTAGAACTTCCTCAGTGACGTTGCTAGTCTAGCACATATATAACCCTGGTTAAGCAGCTTAACTGAAAGTCGCCTAGCCCTCACAACAAGGTCAAGGCGGATGCGGGCGATGATGGAATGTTGCTACTTATGAAAGGAATCAAATTAAGCCGGTGTGGCTTAGTGGATAAGGTGCTGGGCTCGTAACCGAGAGGTCCCGGGTTCGACTCCCGCCCTGGGTACACCGGTGTTCTGTCTTGGATGAGACAGTAAAAACCGAGGTCCCGTGTCACGGTAGGCGTGACACGTAAAAGTTCCCTTACTGCTTCGGATGGATCCGTTGCAAAGGTCTACATTTGTGTGCAATGCAACAGGCAGATGCCGTCGCCATGTACGTGAAATAATCGTGGAGTGACGTAAATGTATAATAAATCATTGGGAATAAATCTTGTCGAATCCGAAATAGATACAATACTTGAAACAAAATTACAATGAATAAAGTGCAAAAAACTTATCATTATCTTTGTTTATCGCATATGTTCGTTAATGATAATAAGTAACAAATAACATAATGATATAAATACACAGCCAATTTTGTCTGTTAATAAAGCATTATTCTCGATTAACATTACAGTAATATTAAATTCCCGTTCAAGTGATGTTAAGATTTAACATGAAATTAATTAGAAGACAGAAGACATCTGACCAGACTGTATGACACAGCTCACCAATAGCATGCACATAAAACATGATAATATCCGGGGGGTGTAAAAGGAAGAAAATATGATTAAAATATCTAATTGAACTACATTTGCGATACAGACTTTGTATCTATGTAGAGAACAAGAATTAACAGGTTTCTCAAGACGAAAGGTCATTAAATTTTTTCATACGAAACGTTTATGAAATAATATGCTAGTATCAAAAATTTGTAAGGCGACATTAACATGAGTATGCCGTGTTTTGACCGTCACGGGATGAAAAATTCCGTCAGACACATGTTAAGACATTACATTTTAGAATTTAGATACGATCTCTCAAGAAGATCTGTGAAAATTTCCATAAGTTTTTAGAAGTTCATGGCATGTACGACCTTGCGTCAGACGTTTGAAAATGATTTGAGATTTTGTTTAGTTTTGGGTTTTTTTTTTTTTTTTTTTTTTGAAAAGAGGGAGGGGTCTTAAATGTTAGTGCAGGCTCTAGCTAACCAACTAATTGAGAAATATACATACCATATGATGGGAGTTGACGGACATCACCGTCGAAATAAGGGAAATTTACAGTAGGAAATCCAAAGTGGTCACGTTTGTCACATGTATATTTGTATGTAGATTATATTAATAATCTTTGTTTATATAACTCATGTTATATTACCACATTTTAGGATTTATATTGCTTAAGCTAACTTAATTGTATTTTGGTTTCGATTACCCCTTGATACCCTCTCAGCTTTTAGTTATTTTAGATCAGCCTCGTTTTCAGCTCACCATCTTTGTTTTTCTTTTGCGTGGGATCAATCAGACAATCAACATCCATCATATTCTAATATCTAATCATCATGTTCTCTTTTTCACGGATACAATTCATCTGACGTTACAGCATAGTTTTATAGAAATCTTTCAGCATTATGAACTTTAACCGTTATATTATGTGCCTTTGAACTTCGAACTTTGACTTATCAACATTGCCACGGGTCGACGATCTCGATCTAAAACAAACTTTTCGGTGAATACGGACGAACATCGGAAAATCCTTCAAATTGGGCTGTGGCGTGTTCAAAACAAAAGTTGAAAGAGTTGGGGATTAACATTAATTTGCCGCTAAGTCATGGTGCATTAAAACGCGTTTATTTGGACAACGTTGGTCACAGAAGCCTGGAGAACAGTGTGCACCATACCGCACTTAACAATCAAACAGATTCTGTAGAATTCATAGATTCTGTGGTTACTCAAGACTTGGATAATTTATCGGCTCTAAAAATGTGTTTCTGTATCACAAATTTTATCATTGTTTGAAGTTCGGGTGAGATTATTTCAGAAATATATCCTTCAAACTCAGTGTTATCGATAACTAAGATGTCATCAAGATATCTAGATGTGTCCTTCAAACTCAGTGTTATCGATAACTAAGATGTAATCAAAATATCTAGATGTATCCTTCAAACTCAGTGTTATCGATAACTAAGATGTCATCAAAATATCTAAGCCGGTGTGGCCTAGTGGATAAGGTGCTCGGCTCGTGATCGAGAGGTCGCGGGTTCGACTCCCGCCCGGGGCACACCGGTGTTCTGTCTTTCGGATGGGACAGTAAAAACCGAGGTCCCGTGTCACGGTAGGCGTGGCACGTAAAAGATCCTTCACTGCTTCGGGTGGGTCCGTTGCAAAGGTCTAAATTTGTATGCAATGCATCAGGCAGATGCCGTCACCATATACGTAAAATAATCGTGGAGTGACGTAAAACAATAATCAACCAATCAAAATATCTAGATGTGTCATTCAAACTCAGGGTTATCGATAACTAAGATTTCATCAAAATATCTAGATATATCCTTCAAACTCAGGATTATCGATAACTAAGATGTCATCAAAATATTTAGATATATCCTTCAAACCCAGTGTTATCGATAACTAAGATGTCATCAAAATATCTAGATATATCCTTCAAACTCAGGGTTATCGATAACTAAGATGTCATCAAAATATCTATATGTATCATTCAAACTCAGTGTTATCGATAACGAAGCTGTCATCAAAATATCTAGATGTATCATTCAAACTCAGGGTAATCGATAACTAAGATGTCATTAAAATATCTAGATGTATCCTTCAAACTCAGTGTTATCGATAACTAAGATGTCATCAAAATATCTAGATATATCCTTCAAACTCAGGGTTATCGATAACTACGATGTCATCAAAATATCTAGAGGTGTCATTCAAACTCAATGTTATCGATAACTAAGATGTCATCAAAATATCTAGATGTGTCATTCAAACTCAGTGTTATCGATAACTAAGATGTCATCAAAATATCTAGATTTATCCTTCAAACTCAGGGTTATCGATAACTAAGATGTCATCAAAATATCTATATGTATCATTCAAACTCAGTGTTATCGATAACTAAGATGTCATCAAAATATCTAAATGTATCCTTCAAACTCAGTGTTATCGATAACGAAAATGTCATCAAAATATCTAGATATATCCTTCAAACTCAGTGTTATCGATAACTAAGATGTCATCAAAATATCCAAATGTATCATTCAAACTCAGTGTTATCGATAACTAAGATGTCATCAAAATATCTAGATGTATCCTTCAAACTCAGTGTTATCGATAACTAAGATGTCATCAAAATATCTAGATGTATCCTTCAAACTCAGTGTTATCGATAACTAACATGTCATCAAAATATCTAGATGTATCCTTCAGACTCGGTGTTATCGATAACTAAGATGTCATCAAAATATCTAGATGTATCATTCATTTTATCAATCAGATCTTTAATTCGATTTGTGTTAACTTGTGATCGTCGCCATATGGGTGGAATATTCCCGGTGCGACGTAAAACAATAATCTATCTATCTATCTATCAATCAGATCAAAACGTTAGGCTTTCTGAATAGAGAGCATAACGTCCATTTCATAACAATATAGAGAAATCTGCTATTAAAGGTGCGCATTTTGTACCCACAGGAATCCCAACTATTTGTTGATAAATCTTGTCATCAAACTGAACGTGGATACTATTCATCAAAATCTCTATGGCTTTATATAATTCGGCGGAAGTCCAATATTTATATGAAGAATATTGTTTGTTTAAAAAATCAGATATGTAGAGATTTGCGTAGCTTGGAAATTACGTAAAAGGAACCTTTCTATAACTTCGCCAGAACGCGACATCACAGTATTTAATAGCATGATCTTTGCCCTCGGAACAGACGTAATATGTTTAGAAAGTACAGAGACTAGAATTAGATATAAAACGTGATTTATATGGATTTTTATTTAATTTAGGGAGCGAATACATTGTTGGAAGATCAAGTTTATCAATGTTAATTTTGAAATCAGACATTGTCATGAGGGTGTTTCGCAAGGTGTCGTCTTTCGACGCAGCGGTTTCAAAATATGTTTTGGTAAAGTTTAATTCAGTTGGAAGTACATGAATATAATATAGTTTGCAAACAAGTATTTTATTATTGCCAGCTTTATCAGCAGGTACAAAGACATATTTAGTATGTAAATCAGCAATATTTTTCTTAATAGACTGAGCGGACAATATATTTGTTTGAATAAATGGTGATTTTCCGTAAAACTGTTAATACGGAAGTCTAGGATATTTAGAATCTTATAATTCCAATCATTAAGATATGAACTTTTACTTTTTTAAACCAACGTTTACAGTATGTTTGTAACGGTGTCGCACGGTATTTTGGGAGCAACCATTTGATTTTATTGGGGGGAGGGGGGGAGAATTTCAACGGCCGTGAATTTTTTTTTTTTTTTAATTTTTTTTTCACCCGAAATTTGAGCCATACTTTTTTTTGCAAGGTCTTCCTTCCCCCCCCCCCCCCCCCCCCCCCAAATAAAACAAAAATAAAAATCAAATGGTTGCTCCCTTACTCAAACTATCCTGGACGATAACGTATATGTAGGTTCTTTTCAAAATAGTGAACGCAGACTTTTATCAGAAATACAATTTAGGTCACCAGTATTGATATGACCTGCAGGTTAATATACATATTTTGAATAATTGCAAGAAAAAGAGGGGTTGCTGGCTCAGTTATGTGGCAGAAGTCACCATGGAGCTATATAATACATGAATATCAATAATATAGCTTTATTCGCCGTGACGTCACAGATTAAACACGTGATTAACTGGATGGCAATAGATTGTTTACACCGCCATTAAAGTCTTATCTTATCAGTGCAAACTACATAAACAAATATTCGGGTCATTATGGTGCTATCATGCTGTGTCATTGGTTGTGTGAGTAGATTTGGACAGTATAGTTTTTACAGAATACCTAAAAAGCCGGAGAATAAAAGAAATTTGTGGATAGAAGAGATCAAACGGAGAGGGAAGAACGGTGTTGTGTGGAAGCCGTCGGAGTACGACCGTGTCTGCTCGGCATTTTATCAGTGGTAATTATGTATTTCTTCCTATGACTGAGTGTAATTATACATTCTTTAAATTGATATATGTTATTAATTTCTTGCAAACTTACCAAACTGTGCAAAAAGAGCAAGACAGGGAATTCTAACATACTTATATAGCTATACTATAAAATATATAAATAAATAAATCAGTATATATATATATATATATATATATATATATATATATATATATATATATATATATATATATACATATATATATGTGTGTATATATATATATATTTATATATATATATATATATATATATATATATATATATATATATATATATATATATATATATACTGATTTATTTATTTATTTATTTATTTCTATATTGTATGACATACTTTTTTTTGGTTATTGCTTGGTTGTTTGACATAGAAGAAAACGACCTGACACATTAATTTGAAGTTCATGATATTTATTGTTTTTAGTTTTTTTAGGTGCCAAAAGCAATGATCAAGGTAACCAAGATTATGTCCCTTCTTTATACATGGGAACAGTGAAGAATGAACAGACTGATGGTACACCCCGCCTTGCAAGATATGAAAGATATCAACAACGAGGTGGATGAAAAGAACAAGCTCTACAGGAGAAAGAGAACCTTTATTCACCTGATGGTACATTATACATTAACTTTCAACAATTACTACATGCATTTTGAAAATCACATCATAAATTGATATCGAATTTCACTTTCTTTCTAATAGTTGATTGTTGTACTGGTAAAATGCCACCCCATGATTATTGCATATATTTGGTGATGACATTTGTCTGATACATTGTATGTATTTGTACCTCTGCAACAGTCCCTTCAAAAGCAGTGAGAGATCTTATATGTCAAAGAAGCACAGATTTTCACCGTCTGATCCGAAAGGCAGGACCTTCAACCACTGTGCCACACCAGGTCAGTTTTCTATAGATACAAGTACTTCCAATAACTCCGGATTCTTTTCCAACAAACAATATACTTCATATAAATACTGGACTTGCAAGGAATTATGTAAAGCACTAGATTTTCTCATGAATAATATTTTTGTGCAGTTTGATGGCAAGATATATCAACAAATAGTTTGGATTCCTATGGGTACTAACTGCACGCCTCTGATAGCAGATTTATTTCTTTATTGTTATGAGAGGGATTTTATGGTTTCTCTTCAAAAATCAAAACGTTTTGACCTCATTGACAAATTCAATAATACTTGTAGATATCTGGATGATATTTTGGTTATCGACAACCCTGAATTCGAACAATTTATATCAGAAATTTATCCACCAGTGCTCACATTGAATAAAGTTAATACTTGAGATAAATCTACACCTTTCTTAGATTTAAACATCAAAATTATCAACTACCTAATATATACTAATATTTATGATAAACGTGAGGATTTTGGATTTCCTATTGTAAATTTCCCTTACTTGGATGGCGATGTCCCTCGACTCCCATCATATGGTATCTATATATCTCAATTAGTTCGATTTGTCAGAGGCTGCACAGATGTTTTGGACTTTCATAAACGAAATTTACAAATTACTGTAACTGTACTCAGGGTTACAGATATCACAAGCTAAGAAAAACATTCGGCAAATTCTTCAGATCTTATTCAGAACTTCTGTCTAAATTTGGAAATATTTCTTTTCAACAGTATGTATCCAATGGAATTTCCCATCCTTATTTTTAGGGTGATCTCGTATATAAACTAAGGAAAGTAAAAGGCTCCGATAACGTTATTTTATCATGTAATAAAATAATCAAACGTCTTATAAATAGACAATATGATCATCAAAAAGACTATAGGTCTTGTATTTGGCCCCTCTACAGCCTTGTGCAGACTTTTACTTGAACGTTGCACGCTGACTAACAGGGCGGTGGGTACTATATGACGGGCCTTGTCCAAACCTCTTTCAGAGGAGACATGGTCCTGAACCTCGTCCCCTCTGACTGTTAGTCGGGACTCCTACAGATCTAGGGTCTTAGCTCGCTTTCAGACTGGCAGAGCACGGTTTATCATGTTGATGTCGCATATATTCTTATACCATTATGTATTTTACAATACCTTACGTGTTTATATTTTTATGACCTCTCAATATGCGATACTTGTTGACCCTTGTTCTTTACATGGAGGATTATTTATAAATTTTTAAATGTACGTACTTTGATTGTTCTGCTGTTACGGTGAGTGGGAAGGTGGGCCCGTAAACCGGTTAACCACACCATTTGTTTGGCTTTTGTCAAATTAAATGACCGTCCTAAGTCGGTATCGTAATTGCACTACAATCAAATATTTTTGTTATGTGATATATGTTCTAGTATATTATTTATATTCATGTATTGTATAGCTCTATGGTGACTTCTGCCACATAACTGAGCCAGTAACTCCTCTTTTTTCTTTCTTGACTGATATTGTCTCAGATTGGTTCTTCTTTTCATTTATTTACTATGTCAATCATATACTTATATAACCTTATTGTTGTGTTTTATTGTAGCAGATGAACCCTCATCTCATGACATCTGCATCAAGACCATTGCCAAACTCAGACTTGAAAAGCAGCAACTCCTCACTGAATTAGACAGACTTCAGAACGAATGCAACAATTTAAAGACAGAGATTACTTGTTTGAAATATGAGGAAAGTGCAGTCTCAACAGACAGTAAAACAACATTTTGCAGTGGTGTTCCTACGCAGGCATTATTCATGTGGCTCATTAGCTTTGGTGCTTCGGTGCTGCCATCTTGTCGTGTTCTTTCAAAGAAAGGTGTCTTGCTTTGCATTTTGATAAAGCTTCGCCTCAACCTACATTTGGATGACATTGCATTCCGCCTAAATGTGTTAAAAAACAACCATTTCAGATATTCTGAAACAAGGACTACCTACAGTAGCAAAGAAGCTTAATTTTCTTGTACAATGACCAGACAAAGACAGTTTGATTAGAAATATACCAGTAATTTTTAAGAGAACTTATCCACGTTGGGTCAGTATCATAGATTGTTTTGAAGTGTTCATTTGCAGAACAGGCCACCTTAAAGCAAGAGCACAAACTTGGTCCAACTATAAACACCATAACACAATCAGATTTCTAGTGTCAATAACCCCAACAGGTGCCATTTCTTTTGTATCTAAAGCTTTTGGAGGAAGGACCTTGGACAAAGTGATTACCCCACGTAGTGGGTACCTGGACCACCTGGTGCATGGCGACCAAATTCTAGCAGATCGAGGATTTTTGATTTCTGAGGAATTAGCAAATTGTGAAGCATATCTCATTATTCCCGCATTTACAAAGGGTAAATCTCAATTAAGTGCCAAAGATGTGGAGCAAACAAGACAGAGTGCTCATGTGCGTATACATGTTGAGCGAGCTATTGAGAGACTGAAGAATTTTAATATTTTGAGCACTAATATGACTCTACACCTGGTTTCCCATTCAGACAGTATTGCCACTATATGTTCTGCAATCTGCAACCTACAACCTCCTCTTGTCAGCTAGTGAGGAATAAGAATTTGACCTTGCATAAATGTTATATACCTGTTACATTGAATTTTTTGTTAAGGTTTTATTATATATTGTATTTCATTTCATTGCTTATATTTGTCAACATGGAGAAAAAAAACCCCCACACATTACAAACATAATAAATTTAGTAATTAAATTTGACAATTAACATGATGATACCGGTATGTATTGTAAATTGAAAAATAAAACATCTGGTCTTGAATTGGCATCTCTAGAGAAAAGTTGTTTCTACGTTATTCCTTCATTTTAATTATTCACATCTGGCACAGAACCATTTGCCCCGAGGCTTTCTCCTAATATTTACACACCGATAATGAAACCACTGATATGGACAGTCATCATTGTCACACTTTATCATTTTTCCAGGCACCATGTGGTATTTTGATTATTGTTGTTCAGATCTGGCCCTGGCTGGGAACTAACAGGGATGACAGGCAAATTCTTCAACTTTTGGGAGATAAGTTCAGAAATGACATGGCTCTGTATAAAATCCTCACATTTTTTATGATTTGATGGCAAAACTCTGTATCCAAGTTTAATCGAACTATTACCATACTTGGAGGGTCACACTTTGTTTAAACAACGAAGTCACTGTATTTGCTGCCTGTCAAATACAATTGTAGCTGTACTTGGGTGATTGGCGATGATTGTGCTTCAGCTGTAGCAATGAATTCAAACAAAAATCAGGGTCTTTTGCTGAAATTTCTGTAATAGGAATGTTTCTATGCTTAAAAGGTCATTTAATCTCCAGTGTCCCCTTACCACATCAGTCACAAAACACTATTCCATCAGGACTTACACCAATGAAAGGATGCTCTGGGTCTACACAAAAACCTGCAAGTTTACAGTTGAAATTGATATGTGTGGCTTTTTGTGGCTTACATAAGCTTTACGAGCCTCATCTTCATGTTCTATTCCCCACCTTACTGCATCTTTCTTGGACAAATCCTAACTATTATACCCACAAATACGTCTCACTAAGTTATCAGGTGGTGTATTCTCCCTCATTCGCAGAACATCGTGGGCTTTGGATGCAGTGACACGTCCTTTACAGTGTTCATACCACAGCTGACTCACTGATTGGTTTTGTGTAGCATCCTCCAAATGAAAGGCTTGCGACTGATTCACTAAATAGTTGTTAAATATATCTCACCATTTCATCCGTTGGCTCAGTAATATCGGGTTTATAAAAGCTTGTCAGTAATTTAGGGTACTCATATTCATCAAAATTACTTGCACTTTTAGCATGTGCTGTGGGCAACTCAGTTCCCGTAAAGAACACAGCATTGTGTACCAAGTTAAAAAGTTCCTGTAGATCTGTTGTTGGTTGCAATGGCGTAGATCCATGGGCTTGTATATTTGGCACATCTTTTTTTCGTCTACCTTTAATCTGGTCATAAATTTCTGTAACAGTGGCTGGAGAGACCTGAAAAAGGAAAATTATTATATTAAATGTTACAGTGGATTTATACATACTTCTCACTTTTTTTTTTATTTTTGGTAACATCCTTAAAGACCAAATTGGAAAAAATTTTGCTTGTAAGCATGTTTAAGAATCTAAATGATGATCATAAATCCTTGAGGCAACAATATTTTCGCATGACATACACTTTGAACATGTCTTGAGACAAATCACTATTAGACATTAATGTGTTATATATACAGAAGACAAAGACAATTCTTTAAAATTTACTACCATACAATTTACAAACCTATTTTCTAAATGTGCTGTTCCATTTGCATGCTTCACTAGTGGATGATGACTTTGTAATGCCAATCTTAACACCCATTTCTACTTTGAATAACAGTGCCCCTACATGACTGCAGACCTCCCCTAGGCTAATCAATAAAATTTTCCATAAGTGCTCATAAATTGATACTAAAATTAATAAATGTATCAGTAATGAGACATTAAGTGGAAAATTACAAAATGTGAATAAGATAATATACTTTTCTAAAAAATAAAGCAGCAATGTTAAGCAAATTGTACCTTGATACATGTGTATTTAATACATATATATCAGATACTTACACCTGGTATTCATAATTAGGAAATTCATTTCACAAATAGTAGTTTCCTGTTATCTATAATCAGTTTGATGTTGAACAGTAATTTTCAGTACAAGATGTAACTTTAAGTATAAAAGAGTGAAAAAAATTACCCAGCCATGCAAGTACAGTGTGCACAATAGATAGTTCCCGTCTTCTTCTCCATATACACCCAAGGTTCGTGTGGCTTGTCTTTGGTTCTTTGGGAGGGAATTACTCTACATTTTAAGACCATGAAAGGGCAACTTTCAGAGATCTGATGGGCCATCACTATCTGGACATGACCACTAACCACATATCTGAGGGAAACAAATTTAAACACATGCACATATAGACCTATACTATGGTATAATTGTTTGTATATTTTGTAGAGGGTGTGAAACCTTATTAATCTATCAATACTTTCATGAATATGTATGGAGTGTTTCAGAAATAGTTGAAAGAATATTGGATGCAAGTCAGTGTCTCCTTATATGGAAATCACATGACAAAAACCTGTAATTAAAACGACTGCAGGTGTTAAAATACCTTCTAGTGCAATTAAGCAAAAGATACACTGCATTATGCTTTTATCCATACTTTAATTAGTACTCACTTATATGCCTCCAGAGATTTATAATCCTTCATAGATTCTTTGGTGAAGATCGAAGGGGTATCAATCAGGTACATATAGATATCTCCGAACGTCAAATCTGGCCATGTGGTTGGTTCTGAAGTCCAATTCTCGCTTAAATAATATGGATCTGGCAATACTTTGGTTCCACGATCATAAGTCAGCTTTGAAGAATATCTTGCTTTTGCATCGAGTGGCAAAGAATCGTAGTACCCCGAGTATTTAAGCGCTGTCGATGAGTTATTATTGTTTACGGTATCCATTTTTCTTTTTGCCATCCAAAAATAATTCGTGACGTCACGTCCGGATTTGCGAATAAAGCTATACTAGCACATATAACACATTACAAAAATATTTGATTGTAGTGCAATTACGATACCGACTTATGATGGTCATTTAATTTGACAAAAGCCAAACAAATGGTGTGGTTAACCGGTTTACGGGCCCACCTTCCACTCACCGTAACAGCAGAACAATCAAAGTACGTACATTTAAAAATTTATAAATAATCTTCCATGTAAAGAACAAGGGTAAACAAGTATCGCATATTGAGAGGTCGTAAAAATATTAAGGTATTGTAAAACAAATACACGAAGATGGAATAGAGTCCAGGACGTTATTAAAGAATTACAGTATCTGAAAACACTTTACTGGAAAAAAAGTAAATAATTTGATACAATATCTTTCCCTTTCACATTGTTTTGCAGTGACGAATAGCTGCCCATTTTACAGACGACGATATGACCATCCTGGTCCTTTTTTGTAACCATCGTTTTTTATATCGTATTCTGTTTTTCGATATTTATTGCTCTTTTCGGTCACATTTGAACAAAGAAATCGAGATCAGGAATTAACTTCACATAAATCTGTAAGTACTTAGCCAACCATCTCCTATCGATTACTTTAGGAACATTTAAGTGTTTTATTATAGAATGTTGCAAACGTTTGGTTTTGTTACAATGAAACAGCAATAAAGTTTGAATCTTAAAATGTGTTTGAAAAATTACAAGTTACTCAGTGAAATTATTCAACCTGTATAGAAATGTAACCAACCCATTTCTTCACTCAGCATGGCTCAAACACGAATCAAAATGATATACAAAATAAACAACCCAGTAGTCGTATTCACAAAAAGTTGTAAGTGTAAAATTTGTCCCGTACTCTACATTTAAGAAAGAATTACTGTGTTGTGATATAAAGGTAGTGTTTAATGATATAACATGAAATACACCATGTCAAAAATACAATGCAAAAACGCTTATCGAATGGAAATATACAAATACGCAAAGAAACAAAATAATGTTTAAACAAGACTCATCCGAAAGACAGGACACCTGCATGACCAGAGCGGGATTCGAACCCCGACCTCCCGATCAGGAGTCCGGCGTGATACCACTAGGCTACGTCGGCTTCTGTATATCGGGCAGCAGTCGTGCAAGTTGCACCGCCTCAACGCAAGCTATGAAAAATAAATAAGGAACATATATACTTTTTAATTTAGTGCACCATATGCGCATTTCCACAACTTATGTCTCTTCTGTGATGCCCGTGGCCAAATGATTGGAATTCTCAAAATATATAAATATTTGAAGAGCAGTGTTGAAACCAAAATGACCGAAAAGTGAACCAAAGAATCTATCTAAGGACAGAGCTATACATGAGGGAGGTACTCCTTAGGTGAAGAACAGAGCTATACATGAGGGAGATACTCCTTAGGTTAAGGACAGAGCTATACATGAGGGAGGTACTCCTTAGGTTAAGGACAGAGCTATACATGAGGTAGATACTCCTTAGGTTAAGGACAGAGCTATACATGAGGTAGATACTCCTTAGTATCTAAATGTGTCCATACAACAACATACTAAGGATGTATGCAGCATGATCCCAAAATCCTAGGTAGATAGTGCACGAATCTTTCCATAACTAGTAAGGAGGCCAAACGCCGGTTCTTCTGGTAGAGCTGGTAAACGTTTAACCATTCCAGAATAGGCTAATACCAAAGCCTGAAAGTACTCGTCAACATGTTCGCTATAACACAATGTAGACATGTGATGTTTAAGAACAGTCTCTGGGAACTCATGTTTACAAGAGCCAACTGGCCAAACAAATTCTAAAAAGTCATTGTAACCTGTTGATAAAGTTCTCCATAAAGGTGCGTTTAATGTAGATGCAACTGGGATTCATACCCCAAGATAATACGGGACACCTGACTTAGACACAATGTCATGAAGAGCAATGGGAATTTCATGTACCTGAGCATCATTATTGCAATCATTTATGATGCAAGTATTTTCTGTGAAAACCTACGTTCATAAAGTGCAATATTACTACCTGTGATATTTTTTGGTATTACATGCATCAAACCTTGATTCATTATGTGTGATTATGACTTTTGGTCTAACAAGATTATTTTTATTGTATGTATTAACTCCAATGTCAGTCAAATGAGATTCAATATTAGAAAGTGAAATTTTCGTCCGATTTTGTGTACCTACATGAATAACATGATTGTGGAAGCTAAGGAAGAAATTGTCAGTTTGTGTTGCTATGTTTACAGTATTTAAATTTAACTGACTCACCACATACTTTGCCTAGTCATCTGCGATCCTGTTTCCAATTCGGGACATATCCGTCTGATCCGTGACCTCGACATTGTCCTTGAAAGTAAAAGAACGAAGAAGTACCGAAGGGTAAACCGTATCTCATAGTCCGTGGATTAAAGGGGACAATACCGTGTTTAGTGTCACATTTAGTATTTTCTGTGAAAACCTATTTTCATAAAGTGCAATATTACTACCTGTGATTTTTTTTTTTTTTGGTATTACATGCATCAAACCTTGATTCATTGTGTGTGATTATGACTTTTGGTCTAACAAGATTATTTTTATTGTATGTATTAACACCAATGTCAGTCAAATGAGATTCAATATTAGAAAGTGAAATTTTCGTCAGATTTTGTGTACCTACATGAATAACATGATTGTGGAAGCTAAGGAAGAAATTGTCAGTTTGTGTTGCTATGTTTACAGTATTTAAATTTAACTGACTCACCACATACTTTGCCTAGTCATCTGCGATCCTGTTTCCAATTCGGGACATATCCGTCTGATCCGTGACCTCGACATTGTCCTTGAAAGTAAAAGATCGAAGAAGTACCGAAGAGTAAACCGTATCTCATAGTCCGTGGAATAAAGGGGACAATACCGTGTTTAGTGTCACATTTAGACAAATGTGAACTCCAGTAAAATTGAGGTGAGACCAGGTGCCCGGGAAGAGTAAGCGTCCCCTGGTTGTATGCAACACCCGTCGCAAAAGTCCTGCAATAACCTTTCAAACGAAGAGGTAAATACATAAATATACACGCATGAACATGCGAAGGAGACAGGAACGTAACGATCCAGTTGTCCACTGGGGAGTTTGCAGCCTAAACCCCTACATCGAGACTGTTTCTGGCAGTCTTTAGCGGAGTGATGCATGATGGATTACGTTCAATACCGCATGAGCTACAGAAATGTTCCTCTAGCAAACTAAGAGTATTTTTGTTTGTATCTTTTTAATGTATGACCGCTTGTTGTAGGCCGAACTGCAAAATTTGGGATGTGATTGATGTAAGCGACGTGCTTTGATAAAGTCAAAATTGTCATTCCAAGAAGTGCGACCACTTTCTATTTCTCGAAGTATATCTTTGTGAAAAGTGAGAACATCCGACCAAAGAAATTGTTCGCTGTAAAACATCAGCTGTGTGGGTTGTTCAGCACGTTTATCTTTGTAATCGGTTGGTTCGACATTGTGTATAATGTAATTTTCTCGTTTGACAAGAACTGACATGCTCAATGACATGAATGCAATATTGTCACTCCCTGCAAACTAATGGGGCCACGCAACATGAAAAATTGCTTTGTCACTTGACTGGACTTGCGGGATGCACCAGATTTCGAAATATTTTTGTTTTTCATAAGATATTTTGGATAGTTAAGAATTTTTAATGTTTGTGAAAACTGGTTCTCACCGTCAGTCTACCTCAATATCTGAATCCATTTTTGACAAGAGTAATTTGCCAACAAAATTTTTCTGCTTCCTGTGAATATATGTTTCAAGCCCTCAGCTTCTCTTAAATGTTATAAATCAAATTTCATATGCAGATTATCATGTTTTTGTTATGGTTTCACGTCCGTTTGTTTAAATTTCTGTTTCAGAGTTTTGTTTTTCTCTACAAGTTCACGTAGTTTGCATTTTCTGGTTCTAAAGTTGATAATGTCTTATCGAGACTTTGTTTAGGAATTTTAGCTATCACATCCACCTCTGTCATCGTGGCGCTATCACTTTTAGCGGCAGTTCAGGAAGGTTTCTCAACAAACATTTTACCAGAACTCTGAGTACGTGTATCAAATTCAAATTCATACAAACTTTTTCACCCCTGTAGGCCCACAAAAACTGCAAATCCGTCGAGACATCAAAAGTTAGTATACATTGAAAACATAGATAAATCTATCTCCCAAATCGAAGAGTAGTTTAAGGGAAACACTAAAATAAGTAAAGTAAAACGAACCCGAACAAATTAAACAAAATGACAAGCCATTTTTAACCAATTACTCTTACGACCGATCTTAAGAGTAGGCACTGTCCATTTAATAATCGGGGGTGAGGGTGTTCAACCCGGCCAGATTATGTTTTTACCTCAACCTTGGAGCAAGAGAATTTTTTCAGAAGAGCCACAGGAAGATAATTTTTTCACCAATAAAATATTGTTCTATAATAATACAAATTTGTTAATAAATACTTTATTTTTGACAAAATTCTGCTCAAACCGATCTCAGCTATGTTATGCGCTTTGAGTCCATCATAATGATACCATATACTGAAATGAGGGTGAGACTAGAAACAGGAGGGTGAGAAAGGGGGTAGGGGTGTGAAGGAAAGTGCGCTACCATGGGTGAAAACAAACTGAGAAATGACAAAATTCTAAAACTGTGAGAAATTTCGGTTCTGTCTTGGTCGCGAAATCAATCATGAATTATAAAAAGAAAAAATTCTATGAAAATGTGAAATATTGGCATTTTCAAACTGCCATAACTTTTGATAGTAGAGAGATATCAGCAAAAGGAAAATGGTTTTGAATTTGTCTCACTGTGTTCTATCCAAATACATTAAGCCCACATAAAGATATGAATACACTGCAAAATTCAACTTGGCGTATATTCAATACAAACATGACAGTACTCACAGGAAAAGATAAACGCATCTTACTCTGCCGTATGACAGAAATCACCATACAGATATGCACTGTTAATAATGTAATGATTTGAAAAATAAAAGACACAACTTGTCACAAGAACATCACAAAAACTTTCGATTAAGGTGCAGTTGCGACATCGCCTAGGACGGTCAATTGATATGACAGTAGTCAATCAATTGGATTGGTTAACCATTTTACCAGTCCTCATTACCACTTTCCTCGAAAGCAGTATAATCAAAGAACACATTTTAAAAAATCTATGAATAATCTTCCATTTAGAGAGCAAGGAACAACAATGTTCTCAAGTTGAGAGGTCATGAAAATATAAAGATATGTAGCAACACCGAGTAAGACCAAGATATCAAAATTGTATAAATCGACATCAACACGAGTAAACTGTGCTCGGTCGATCTGGAAGCAAACTCAGTCCCTTGATCTGTAAGAGTCCCAATTAAAAGTAAAGAGAGATTTAGGTTCCGGGCCGTTTCTCCTTTGAAAAAGGTTTCAACGAGCCTCACCATATAGTCCCCACCCGACTGTTAGTCAGCGTACAGGTTCAAGTAAAAATCTCTATAAGAATGTAAAAGGGGTCAATACCAAAATTATTGTCCTTTTGATGATCTCTGGGTCATATTATTGTAGATCACGAAGGCTTTTCACTAATCTAGAAGCCGACGAGATAAGTTTACTGGAACCTTAGACCCTCTTATGTTTGTACACAAGATCACCACAGAAATTTGGATGGGAGATTTCATTAGATACAAACTAATATTTCCGAATTTTGATAAAAAATCTGAATAGGACCTTATACAATATCCAAAATCTTTTCTAAGTTTTTAATACTTGTTACCTTGTGTTGAAAGTTCCAACGTTATTTGTAATTATTTTTGTTTTGTATGAAAGTCCATATATATATATAGAAGGTAAGTAACTTAAGGAAGTACAGGTCGACACTCTTTCGGAATGGATAAAATCTATTGCAGTACTGCTGAGATCAAAAATTAAAAAATTACAAGGCTCTGTAAACACCAGATTCGAATCTATTTTTAAAGATCCTGATATTGTCAGAGAACTTACCTTCCTCCAAGAACATTATATCATTACACCAGCAGATAAAACGTCTAATGATTATACATTCACTTGTAAGAAATATTACCTTGACAGCCTAGTGAAAGAATTAGGATTATATTGAGATCATCAAAAAGAGTATAGGTCTTGTATTTGGCCCCTCTACAGCCTTATGCAGACTTTTACTTGAACGTTGCACGCTGACTAACAGGGCGGTGGGGACTATATGACGGGCCTTGTCCAAACCTCTTTCAGAGGAGACATGGTCCTGAATCTCGTCCCCTCTGACTGTTAGTCGGGACTCCTACAGATCTAGGGTCTTAGCTCGCTTTCAGACTGGCAGAGCACGGTTTATCATGTTGATGTCGCATATATTTTTATACCATTATGTGTTTTACAATACCTTACGTGTTTACATTATTATGACCTCTCAATATGCGATACCTGTTGACCCTTGTTCTTTACATGAAGGATTATTTATAAATTTTTAAATGTACGTCCTTTGATTGTTCTGCTGTTACGGTTAGTGGGAAGGTGGGCCCGTAAACCGGTTAACCACACCATTTGTTTGGCTTTTGTCAAATTAAATGACCGTCCTAAGTCGGTATCGTAATTGCACTACAATCAAATATTTTTGTAATGTGTTCTAGTGTATTATTTATATTTATGTATTGTATAGCTCCATGGTGACTTCTGCCACATAACTGAGCCAGTAACTCCTCTTTTTTTTAAATTCAGCTCCAGGAAATCCTACTTATACTCTCACGAACTTTTCGGTTTTGGAAGTACTTGAAAATCATAAATCTGTCCTCAATACGTTTGGTATTAACAGAAATAAATTAAATTTAGAACTTCCATATTTGTACTACATTCCAAAATTGCACAAAAATCCTTACAAACACAGCTTTATCGCTGGTTCCTCGAAGTGTTCCACAAAATCTGTATCGATGCTACTCACAAAAATATTATCAGAAATTAAATCTGGCCTTCATAGATATTGCGAAACAGTATCTTCCAGAAGTGGAATTAATCAAATGTGGATCCGTAAAAATTCAAAAGAGTTGTTAGAACATCTAAAATCAAAAAGTTTTACTAAAATTCACTCCATCAAGTTTTTTTACTTTTCGACTCTTTCCACAACAATCCCTCATCAGAAATTAAAAGAGATTAGCGGAAATTATTCAAAATGCATTTACTAGTAAAAACGGGAGCCGCAAATTCAAATATATAGTTATAGGCCATGATAAAACTTACTTTGTTAGAGAAAATTCTGATTCCAAAAATAAATACACTGAAACAGCTGTCATTCAGATGTTGAACTTTCTTATCGATAACATTTTCGTGGTGTTTGGAGGAAAGGTTTTTCAACAAATTGTCGGCATTCCAATGGGCGCTAACTGTGCTCCGCTTCCGGCTGACATATTCCTTTATTCATACGAAGCTTAATTCATTCAGTCTTTGCTTTCGCAAGGAAAATAAACAATTGGCTCTTGGCTTCAATTTCACTTACAGATATATAGATGACTTGCTTTCAATTAATAATCCTTCATTCGCGGATTACCTTAGCATCATCTATCCAAGTGAACTGGAGGTCAAAGAAATCACAGAAGGTAGTAATTCTACTTCGTCTTCAGATATTATGTTGTCTTTCGACATTAATGGTCAATTGAACACCTCAATCTATCCAACAACTTGATGATTTCAATTTCGCTATCACAAACTTTCCTTTCATAAGTAGCAACATTCCATCATCGCCCGCATACGGCGTATTCATATCTCAGTTAAAACGTTATTCCAGAGCATGTTCAAATTACAATGACTTTGTTCTGAGGGCTAGGCGACTTTCAGTTAAGCCGCTCAACCAGGGTTATATATGTGCTAGACTAGCAACGTCACTGAGGAAGTTCTACGGTCGTTACGAGACTCTTATTACTCCCTATGATATCTCGTTATCCAGACTTTTGAATGATATCCTGGACTGAGACCGATTCCGACCATTTTACACAGATTTTACACCTTCTATACTAGAAGGTTACCTACTTTGATTTCTCCATATATAAGTACATATGGAATTTACACGATTTGACTCTTTCTACTGGGTATATGTGACGGGTGTTGCTAGCAAGCAGGAGATGCTCACTCTCCCCGGGCACCTGATCTCACTCCATCACAGGGGTTCACATATCCTCTTCAAGTAGACATATTTTGTTATTTTCCACTTGTTTTTCATTTTCACTGATTTTGAATGTCGTCTGGTTTCATGCTTTTTAGGCTTATGGTTTGGATTTATCCATCATCCTTACATTCCAATCTTTCTTTGGCTCGCTTGGCGATTTAGGGAGCTTAAATATTTTGCTTTACATCTAATGCAGAAAACGTGATGTCCTCTGATGGTTCGTAGTGATAAGACAAAGCGACATATTACTCCACCTATATTTACTTATGTACATCAAGAATATTTGTTTACCTCCCTTCTTGAACGGAAGTAGAATTCGGTTTGAAAACATGCACGGAAATTCGTATTGCGCCTTTTCTCACATTTTCACGGACTTTTTCGGATGTCTCGGTTGTTTAAGTATCGTCAGAAATCCCGCGCATGTTTTAAAGCCGAATTCTACTTTCTCTGTTCTGGCATGATATATCAATACGAAGCAACGGAGGACACCAAGTTTACTGCAATCGATGTTAAACAAAATATTTAAGCCCACTAAATCTCGAAGCTCTAGAGAGATTGGAAGTTACTTACCTTCTTATAAGACGACACGGAGACGTACAGGGGCGGAGCCGCTGTATAATTATATGTTATTTGACTGTACCTGTGGTGGATTTTGTCATACTACTAAGTCAGATCTGATTTTCTAATATATCTGACACAGCTGCATCGCAAATCCGCCACCATCTCTTGCTTTCTCTCACGTTCATTACATCTGGTGGTCCGTTCTAAATATTACGAATAAAAATATTACGACTTACCATATATTTTCAATCAGGAAAGGGTAGAGGTTGAGGTTAAAGCCCTAAACTTAGTCAAAATGACCCAGAGAGTCGAGTAGATGTACAATTATTGGATCCATACTAGTCTTCCACGTAAACAATTACAGACGACAGTTATTGCTTTCTTTTTTAAAATTTGTTGGCTTTAAGAGAAGGGGAGGGGGGCAACGCGCCCCCATTCTGAATACGCCATTGAAAACGAGTCATATATTACTAAACGAAAGTGAAAGACGATGTAAACAGCCGTTGCTGGAAATGTTTTACCGTAAAGATAATCTTAAGATAGTTCGTGATTTGTCATTTCCGCCAGCGTTCGTTAAAGAGTAATCTTAAGAGAGCTTTTGTGAATTTTACTTAATTTTACGACAGTCTTAAGAGTAATCCTACGATTAAAGCTTAAGAGTAATCCTACGATTAAAGCTTAGGAGTAATCCTACTATTAAAGCTTAAGAGTAATCCTACTATTAAAGCTTAAGAGTAATCCCCCGATTAAAGCTTAAGAGTAATCCCACGATTAAAGCTTAAGAGTAATCCTACGATTAAAGCTTAAGAGTAATCCCACGATTAAAGCTTAAGAGTAATCCTACGATTAAGGCTTAAGAGTAATCCTACGATTAAAGCTTAAGAGTAATCCTACGATTAAAGCTTAAGAGTAATTCTACGATTAAGGCTTAAGAGTAATCCTACGATTAAGGCTTAAGAGTAATTCTACGATTAAAGCTTAAGAGTAATCCTACGATTAAAGCTTATGAGTAATCCTACGATTAAGGCTTAAGAGTAATCCTACGATTAAAGCTTAAGAGTAATCCTATGATTAAAGATTAGAGTAATCCTACGATTAAAGCTTAAGAGTTTTTGTAAATACGACCACAGAAATTGATTTCTCGGTGTTTACTTGGACGTTATCTTTTTAAAAAATGCTTTAATGAAAACTATAAGAATAATATTTAATGTATCATTAGGAAGTATCATAAGAAACAATCGTTGAAAGATTAGTAAAATGAATGAGTTTTTTTTTATCAATTATATTTCCCTCTATTGATTGTTTTACGTCACTCCACGATTATTTCACGATTATGGTGACGGCGTCTGGCTGATGCATTGCGTACAAATTTATACCTTTGCAACGGACCCACCCGAAACAGTGAGGGATCTTTTAAGTGCCACGCCTACCATGACACGGGACCTCGGTTTTTACTGTCTCATCCTAGAGACAGAAAAATGAGTGCCAAGGGCGAGAGTCGAACCCGGGACCTCTCGAACACCTTATGTGACAAAGTCAATAAGTTCTCATTTAGAGGATTTCGATTAAGTATTTTTACTCTTTATTTTCTTTGTGGCTGAAGAATTTAAACCGTGTTTGTACGCATTTCACTTATGAGCAGAACCAGCTTATTTCAGTGGAATAGTATGGTTACACAGAGATCACATGTCTACTCCCGCCGGGCATTGATTCTCACCTTTAGCATACCAATGTCATTTTCTCCCTTAATGAGTTTGCTATACAGTCCTAGATGAATGCTAGTATGCCTTTGTAAGTACACGATTCTACGTAGCATTTGTCAGTAAGAGTAGCACTGAAGCATCTGAATGGGGAATTTTCACAAACGCTTAGATGATCCCGATTCGTGATTTGTTATGAGGTATACTCCTCGGGATTTATCTTCAATTTCTAAGTAAAATCTTATTTTTTTATCTTTTGTTTTACCATGATTATTATCTTAAATGATAAAATAAGGAAATATTTATAATCTATGTATACTTCTTCATTGAATTCAAATGTGGATTTCAAAATATTTACAACAGGATTTGTAAAAAATGACTGAAAAATTGCATTATGGCCTGGGATAAAACCAAAGTCATGCCCCCTCATGCATTCGGAATCCCTCCCGCCTTTACTCACAAAAGAATGCTGCAACATGTAAAACCCAAAACGGATACGTACAGTGAAATAGTCCCATTCTTATGGTTTACATACAGATGTGTCAAACAGGAGACGATTCCTCCAATCCAAAGACAGGCTTTGTAGTGGCCAAGCTTTTGGCTTGCAGCGGAGTTTGATTCCCGGACTGCCCCTCTGTAATGTAGTGTTTGGTTGCATCTGCTTGAAAGCAATGTTGAATGCAATGTAAAATACAAATCAACCAGCCAACCCTTCTTTCGAACATTATCGGGTCACGGATGAATACTATATTATTTTGATATGAGTGTTGCATATGTATAATTTTGCAAATAAGGACACCAGTGACAAAAATACCTGTTTCTGTATTGTGCTCATGAAGACTTCCCGCTAGAGAGCAATACTAAATTGGTAACTTAACCCTCTTAGTTTCATAATGTTGATTTCTATTGTTGGCATTTTTTTGTCGTCTGTAGCTGTCCGAACAGGAGACGCTTTCTTAGAATAGGCATCTGGTCTTAACTCTTCACTAAGTTATTTATGAATGAGATATAGTTTCGTGGTCTATATTCTTTCAAGCATAAGGCAAACATGAAAATATTCAATATTCAATATCGAAGAAGTACCAAACCGTTAATCATTCTCAAAGTCCAAGGACAGATACAAAATCGTGTAAGTTTCAAAAAGAAACTGTTGTGAACCCAGAAATACTGGAAAATTCCGAAGTGAGACCAGGTGCCCGGGGAGAGTAAGCGTCTCCTGTTCGCATGCATCACCCGTCACAGCAGTTCTTAAAGGAGAACAATAGACAGATATACATTCTTTTTCACTTTATTTTTAGCCGGGCTTAATGCCGAAGGCATACGCCAAGGCTATAGCCGCCGTGCACGATTCTCAAAACGAGACAATCTAATTATAAGTTTTAAAGCCGTCTTTCTCACTCAAGGTGTTCTTCCGCTTCAAAACATAATCCTAGCATTATTATATTCAGAACCTCTTGAATCTTTATTGGATCATTAATTACATGTAACATTGCAAATACAGATATACATGTGTATTTTCGTGTAGACTGAAATTATCTGCACTTGCTTGATATCACTGCGCGAAGAGCTAGTGTTGATTATAGCACAGGTCGTATGGACAGATAACAAGCAGTACACACTGCATGTAGATGTAATTCGTTTGCAGTGGCATACACAACAGAGGCACGTAAGAGTCAGAGGCACGTAATGTTTAGCGTCGACAGTAATGTATAATACGGTATACATGTATATCTAAATTTAGATATATACGTCCCTGGCGTCGAGGTTGTGATTTTAAAATTGTCAATATTTGTTGATTCTAGGCTAAATGAATAAAACAAAACGAAATCCAGTGATATAAAAATAATGGATAACGCGTCACTTAAAACTCAGTCAGTCTCGGTATGGTCACTGTCTAGATATTTTAAGATCTGGACAGGCATGACATTGCCAACTGGTCTAATGTTTGTGTACATGTGTATGTGAGGGGTTTCCCTATGTCTATTTTTGCCGATTGAAGCATGTGTCTAATTCAAGCGTCAAACATAAACATTGGTACGGCACTATCTGTGTATCGTCCATTGCCTTATGGCTTAATTGGCAGAAAGAAAACGGGTATATGTATTATTCCCAGTGCTGATTAGCATATCTGACATAATTCTCAGGTCGACGTCATTTCCAACAAAGTAATCAAGATGCTGTTTAATCTAATGTTGCCGGTTCATGAATGGAGACAAATAAACCCAAGTATCATTTCAGGTTTTCTCTCGGATTTGCTTCGTAACATCTAAATTTTTGCAATTTTGACCAATAAAAGACGATTAAATGATTTTTTATGCATTACTCTTCGAACCGTCGGCTACTATTAAGATAATGTTGAGTTTCTATGATAGATCTGTAGCACTTTTCAAGGATAAATAGAATATCCTGCTAAACGGAGTAGGTTTAATGGTCATGGATTGTCAATGCAAGTGAAAATGTACTAAACCAATATTAATCCACAGAGTTTTAATGAAAACGGCCCAAGAAAAAATGGTCCACACCAGAACGGCCCATTTTTTTACCACACCGGCCAAACTCTGTAATATTTTGACAATGGATATCGACTTTGATTTCAAAATAGATTTTTTCACTTAGTGTTTAATTTATACTCGATACAGATAGTAAGAGGGCAAATAATTGAACATTTTTAATAAACTGCCTTCAGCATAAAATTATTCATATTTTCGTGTGGGCCGTTTTATTTTCAGGCCATTTTGACTATACACCAATCAGGAAGAAAAGTCATAATTCTGCTCTCTATAGCGATAGGAGATGGCAATTGTATATTTATATGTTCAAGAGAATAAAGCATGACAGCGGCAGTGTAACTTTTAAAACAGTAATAAGTCTGATAGTTTTCATCATAATCCAATGCCTCACGAGATATTTTATCAAAGTTATCCATTATTACTTAAGGAACGTTCTTCCATTCTTTTGTCCTTGAATTTGTTATCAACTGTATTTTAAGTCCAATTTGATTTTTTGACTTGACCAGTGACTAAAAGCCCGGGTACCAGTACTGTAAGTACTTTGATTTAATTTTATTTTTGTGTGCATGTCCTTGGTGATTTTTGTCATACAGCTTTATTAGATGTCTTCAGTTTTCTTTTTTAAAAAAGGTGTACATATATACCAGAAAACCTTAGAAGAAATTAATTGAATATACAAGTAGATATATCTATAATTAGTGACTATTGATGTCATATCAGCGTCCATCTCTGTGTTACGGTCAAATGTAAGTTAGTTTACGACACACACATACGGATAGACACACAAAAAATACATCCATGAACAATGTAGATTCTCAGTAATGTAGATAAGTTACAATTATATAGAAATATAATAAACTTGTCATGCAGATTGTCCTATTTACCACAGAATTTTAGGAAATTGACCACTTAATTATTAATCTATGGGATTGAGGTACTTATTTCAGGGGTATTTTTCCATACTGACAAAGGAAGCAAAACCTTGGCATTCATAAATTATGAAATTGGGATGTTTAGGTCAGGTAAGTTCATACAAATTTTATCGTACTGTTTTCTTTGTATATTTATCAAATAAGGAAGTATCACAAGTTTTCTAGATCACCTACGCATACTTATTATCCTATAATTAATCGAGATGTTTTAGATGCATCATCATAAATCGTAAAATCCAAAATGTATGTGACTATATCGTAGTAAGCCCCGAATACTGCGTTATGTATTACATGATGACTCAGAATTATGAAAGAATGTGTATATGCTAAATTATGAAACTTTAAATATATTCCGTATACGTGATAAACGTGCACTTAATCACTCCTCATGCCTTGTATATTTTGTTTCTGATATAAGGAGGTTTTCGTATCAGAAAAATGAAATTACCATCGCAAGTGGAATGAGATAGGATAAAAAAGAAAGCAGAAGATATCTGACAAAGCTGTATGACTAAGATCACCAAGGACATACACACAAAATATGATAATAGTAAAATAGACACGAAAATACGACAAATACATTCGAGTGTGATGCGGTTACGACACCGACTTAGGACGGTAAATTGAAATAAAAAAGATCACTCAATTGGTGTGATTAACCGATTAACGAGCGCCCACCTTCCCACTCACCACAAAAGCAGCACAATCAAATGACATACATTTAAAAATTTAAAGATAATTCTCCATATAGAGAACAAGGATCACCAGGTTTCTAAAGACGAGCGATTATAAAAATTTTTGACACGCGAAACGTTTATAAAATAATATGTTGTTATCAAACAACGTATA
This sequence comes from Pteria penguin, assembly GCA_035048485.1. Taxonomy (NCBI): domain Eukaryota; kingdom Metazoa; phylum Mollusca; class Bivalvia; order Pterioida; family Pteriidae; genus Pteria; species Pteria penguin. The sequence continues at coordinate 59,497,161 of CM068585.1, read as the reverse complement.
TGTACGGCGACATTAACATAAGTAAACCGTGCTCTGCCCGTCTGTAGGGGAGCTCAGATCCTTGATCAATTGGGTTCCCGACTAGCAGTCTGAATAAGATCTTTAAAACGATATGTAACATATTGAGTGTTATATTACTGTTGAAAAAAGAATTATCATAGCAATGAATCAATCGATTATTATATCTAAGCAACAAAGATGTGTGTGTATCGAGGGTAGAGGGGGTGGGGTGGGGCGGGGGTGTTAAGCTAGAATTTGAATGCCAATGTGTCTGAAAAAAATTCGCCGCATTTTTTTCCATAAATCTTTTGAAATATTGAACTGAAATCTGTCATACATCCTTCTATATCTAAAACTACAAACAGACATGAATTTATCGTTTTTTACCCATTTAAGATTTTTATCTATAATTGCTGCGTGCTAAGCGTATAAGTCATGCTTTTCATGCAATTCTGATTAATTTCATTGGCGACTGATTTCACTTCTATAGAAATCCATGTTGCCAATAATTCGTGTTTTATATGTTCTCACTTCAATACGTTGTATTTTTTATTGCCACGTGAGAGATAATTTGCCAGACAAGTGATCAAATATGACAGACACATTAATAATAAAGTTGTATTCAATACAAGCTCACAATTTATTTTCTGTGAAATATGAAATTTGCAGCTTTCTGTATGCATGTTTGATGATGTGCATCCCGGGAAAACTATATAAATAAATAAATAAACTGGAATAGACCACATGAGTCATCCGAAATAACTAATGAACAATTGAAGCTCTGTCCACAATTTGATCAGATTAGAAAGTCAAAATATTTTGTCTAGATATTTACCCAGTGAAAGGTTTTATCATCAAGCAAATCGTCACATCTACCTGAATTAAGCAACAATTTTCCGCCAAGCAAAGTCTTTCTTTCCAGATGGAACTCCGTATTTGCTATAATCCCTTTCATTTGTGATGAAATGAAGGCTGGCAACCCATTAATTACCACTGCCAATGACCTTTGTTATATATTCGTCTGGATCCAGCATAAAATCGTGATATATACCTCGGTACCAATATTCACGCTCAGGACTCCAAGTATTGCCGTATTTAATTGCGAATCTGATTATTTGATGGGAGGATCTTATCCTAATGCCGGTGATATTACCACTGGGCCAAAGTCTGCAATCTGTGAACGTGGTACCCAATACCGGTGAACCAAAATTGTTATCGATCCGGTCTTCAATGAAAGAATATTTTAAATTTATCAGAATAGACCTAGCACTATTGCATAGAATGCAAGATTATCAGCCAAATTCCGGATCAACGCTGTGTAAGTTTGTTACGCTGACTTGATAGATACTTGTTTTAAGGACGATTTTACTTTAGTAAGATAAAATTTTCATGTTTGTAATCGTTACTCCAAGGTAATGCAAACACGGATGTGCTGGGTGATGGTAATCATATTTTCTTCCTCTTCAAACCTCATTCCCCACCAGTCATCTCCCTTCACCCTGCTTTCCCCCTTTTCCAAATGTACCAGAAATTTTATGAGATGAGATAAAAACATGGTAATATCATATTATTCATCTAGATCATGACAAAATATTATACTATTATAAATAATCCTATATACTGTTATCTCTCCATGTCAGATTTCCGGTCAACATTTTCACATTTCACTCTTTTAAAATTCCGTAAAAATCCTACTTTCACGTTTGATCGTCAACTAACTCGTTATGTTTCATTAAATTAGATTACAGTAAACTGAATCAAATTAACGAATTAAACACAAATAAAATAACAATAATGAAAAAAATGTTATGTTTTGACTTTGGCAAATTTGAAAATAATAAAATCTTTACCTGAAGTTAATGGTAAGTTTGTGTCCCATTATGATAAGTGATAATTGTCAGTCCTAGTTACAACTGTCAATCCTAGTTATAATTTATAGTTGAAGAGTGAAGTGTTAAAAAGTTTCAAAGCGCTGGTCTGTAAAATTATCAAACGACCCAAGTCGGTATTGAGCACCCTTTGTAGTTCTATTACGAGAATGCTAAACATTACTTCTTTAAATTAAAATCAGAAATATTTTTAATACATTATCCCTTCCAGATCTCATCAAAATTATTGTTGCGATTCTGGAGAACACCCCGACGATGGTATAAATATATTGTTTGGTACCTAATTCCATATTAAAATAATTCATATTCGGTATTTGATATTCGCACTCGTAAATACATGAATCAATTATTTAATTGTTTTGATGGAATGTTAATCAATGCTTCTTTATGCAAATTAAAGGATATGAAATATATTGACATTTCGAAACATAACGTAGCATGAACTTCCGTGTTTATCACTCATCCCAGTTAAAGAGCTATGTGCAGTCTGCTTCCATTTGTAATTGTAATTAACTTTCTAAAATCATTAATTTCTCTGAAATATTAATGAATTTCATTGTATACCCTGTATGGCGTCATCAATATTTGATGAGAATCAAATGTGTGCATAGGGACCTGCATCGAATTTCTCATGTTTCCATACAACTGTTGCGACGGGTGTTCCATGCAAACAGGAAACATTGACTCTTTTCGGCGCCTGATGTCATCCCGGAATGTTGTATGCTCCGGGGTTCGTAACAGTGTATGGGACAATTTCATAATTTAGCCTGCCTCGTTTTGGACTTCGAGACTGGATAAATGATCAGTACTTCTTCGTTGTTTATTTCTATAAGAGCAATGGACATGCAAGCGATTTCAGTGTGGGTACTTATTGAACAATATGGCTCAGAGGGGGTAGCATTAGATAATTTTGTGTTTTGTTCAAGAAAATGAATTTATCAGTAAAACAATACACGATTCTTTATAACATTAAAATGAAAGTCTATCTGCTATGATAACCCAGTGTGAATTGAGGTGTGTAGGTTTGACACCCACATCGTCATTAGCAATAAGTGTGTAAGCATCTCCTGTATTACTCACCATACACGCCTCAATATTATACCGCCATGAATGCATGTAAGATAAGTTCCGAGCACTTTGACCTGCTACTGACTTTTATTAATGCAGAATATAGTTCTTACTTATTGCTTTGTCAGTCGGCTAAATGCTAAGTCAATGAACGAAATGCCCTTGTATCAACACAGATGGTTAGTGAACATATAGATCGTGCCATCAGATTACAGAATCATTTTATATAGATAAAACCATTTAGTCGTACTAGTTAGAAGATTTAGCAATAAAACGTTGCTTTCACTATAGTCTAACGGATTTAGTGACATTGAATTTAACTGAGAAGAAAGAATTCACAGCTAAAACATTTAAACGTTAAATTTTCGAACAAAATTCAATATCATTGTCAGGTGCAATCTGAGATCCCCTGCTGTTGAACTGAAATTCCGTGAACAAATGTCAACAGCATTTCATATCGTGAATAGGATAATTTGATTTGCTGTTCTTGTAAATTTGCAACCAGGGAACGCTTATTCCTCCCGGCTACCAGGTTTCACTTCGATTTTATTGGTGTTAGCATTTGTCTGAATATGACACTATACACGATATTTTCCTTTTATTCCATGGACTTACCCGAATATTTTAGTAATGTCGTTTTTCAGTGCATATTCTATTAATATAATGTTTTGTGTGCATGCCCTTGGTGATATTTGTCATACAGCTTTGTCAGATGTCTTCAGTTTTCTCTTTTACTTCATGTGCTCATACGTGTATTTGCTTCCTCAATTTGAAAAGTTGTTGCAGGACATTTGCGATGGGTGTTGCATGCAACCAAGGGACGCTTACTCTTCCCGGGCACCTAGTCTCACTTCGATTCTTAGGTACGTTCCTTGGCTGTTACGCTTTGGTAAATCTGGTGATAAGATGCTTTTTGAATATTTATGCTTTGTATTTCTACAATTTCGACCTTGAGCATCACTGAAAAGACATTAATTGTGAAAATGTGCATACCGTGCACAAAATCAATACACGAATATACCTTCAGACATATTTGTTATTACTGCTGGTTCGATATCGGTGCTGGTCGACTATCAGGTCCCGAGGGCATCTTGTACATTTCCTCATATGTTAATTGATTCACTCTCAATATATGTTGAATAGTGAATCTTTTAACATCACAAATGGAATTCAAATCAATGGACCATCCTATGTTTACTCTGAAATGTCAAAATGTTATATATATTATTGCGTTAAGTTATAAACTTAAGCAACAGGTTTAAAGACACTTCATTAACACTCCAAGAAATACAAATCGGTAGCATACCATAGAAATTTGCACCGAGATCTGAAAAATGTTTTACTGGTTCGACAAGGGGTATCACACTTGACTTCAAATTAGTCAAATATATTTTAATCCCTGTTTTTAGATTTAAATTTTTCAGCGGCTGTTTTCAGCGTCAGCTTACCTGTCCTACGGATAAGGCAGTGCACACCACGGCTCTTTGTTACAGCAAATCTTCATACCTAAATGATCTCTCACAGCTTCCGGTGTTCATACAGTTTTTGCCATCTTGTAAGTACAATAATTTTGGAGTGGCGCAATGCTGAAGCCGCCACCAGATTCTGCTTCCATATGATCTATTTAAATCACGAAATGGTGTAAAACAGTAAGTGAAATAATAAACACAATGATTCATTGACACCGGAATATTTACTTACCAGGGGAGTTCGTTTCCATTAAATGGTATACCGACCATCCCAGGGACTTGTCAGCAGCGCATTCAGTGAAACATGTTTCAGGGCAGTTTGATTCCATTAATTGTATACCGACCATCCAAGGGACTTGTCAGCAGCACAGTATCTAGTGAAATATATGTCATGTGTTTCGCAGAGCATAAGACTCATATAATAAGACATAGCAAGGCATCTCTTGTCTAACATACAGCGTAGTCCGCAAGTAGCCAGACTAGATATAGTAGTGATCCCAATCGTTTGGCCATAAATTTTACATTTATTCCGATTTTTCATGAAAAGTTTTTCTTCCATTGTCATTGAAATAAACAAAATGCTGCGAAGAATGTTAGCAGTGGGTTTGTCTTCATTGTTCCAAGTAAAAAACGAAGAAGTACCGAAGGGTAAACCATACCTCATAGTCCATGGAATAAAGGGGACAATATCATGCGTAGTGTCATATTCAGACAAATGCGAACCTCAGTAAAATCGAGGTGAGACCAGGTGCCCGGGAGGTGGAAGCGTCCCCTGGTTGCATGCAACACCCATCGCAAAAGTCCTGCAACAACCTTTCAAATCGAGGAGGTAAATGCATAAATATACACGCATGAATATACGAAGGAGACATGAACTCGGTGTCAAATTTTCCATTCAAGGCAAGACATGCTGCCTGTCTGAGTAATTATAATATTCTATGGTAAAATTTTCATCTATTGCATTACGAACATACATCTATCGCATTACGAACATACATCTATTGCATTACGAACATACATCTATTGCATTACGAACATACATCTTCCTTTAAATTGCACGTTTAGATTTTAGAATAGATGTTAACACGGCATTTGGTAGATAATAGATACGAGGCTTTCCCTGGCAGAAACCTTATTATACAATGTGACGCACACTCATGTTATACATAAAAGTTTTATGCATAACCAGGCAAGAAGGAATAGTCGATTGAAGATGTTACATAAAAAAGCGCAGAAGGGCGTATTGATAAACGGTTCTGGTTATAAATGAATTCTATATTATATTATTACCAAGGACATGCATGTAAAACATAAATATATGCGATCTTTTACTTCAACTGCTAATTTTCAAAAAGTGTCTAAAAGTTTTTGGTATTTGTAACTCAAAATTGTTAATATGAGTATGAGACAGTAGTTTAGATATTGTAGAGAGGTATACATAGTAGAGAAATCAAGTGACCATGTTTTATGTATGTCCTTGGTAATTTGTGTAATCCAGCTTGTTTTGACGGTTTCTGTCTTATCCTTGATTTGTGTACTTATTCTTTCTATCGACATATCCGTGGCGATTTTGCGACGTGTTTGTGTATACTTCTTTTTACTATTTGCATGTCCATGGCGATTTTGTGACGTACTTTTGTGTACTTATTCTTACTATCTACATGTCTGTGGCGATTCTGTAACGTCTTTTTATGTACTTGCTATCTACATGCCTGTGGCGATTTTGTAACGTATTTTGTACTTACTCTTACTATCTACTTATTCTTATTCGTATTTTGTATCATTTTGTGTACTTATCATCCAAATGTTAGAATTTCTTATGGAAATAATTTTGTGATATTTAGTGGGAAAGTGTTCCAACAGATTGTTGGCATTCCGATGGGTACTGATTGCGCGCCTCTTCACGCCGACATATTTTTGTACTCTTACGAAGCAGAATCATACAGTCTCTGCTCTCCAAATGCAATGAACAATTAGCATCCTGGTTTAACTTTACATACATATTTATCGATTAACAAACCTGTATTTAAAGATCACCTCTACATATATCCAAAGGAAGTCGACATAAAAGATAACACTGAGAGCGCATCTTCTGCTTCATACTTCGATATACTCATATAGATTAGTGACGATAGTTCATTAAAAACCTCACTCTATGGCAGACGTGACGATTCCAATTTCATTATTACCAACTTCCCTTTTCTGAGTAGCAACATACCTTCCTCTCCCGCATATGACGTCTTCATTTCACAGCCTATACGCTTTGCCAGGGCATGCTCTAAAGACGAAAATTTCGTCCCGAGAGCGATATTTTGTGACTTGACAATACAAGCTAATCGTCTTAACTTTTTGACTATTTGATTTGACATAATGTATATATATATACAGACATTTCCGACGCCAGAATTCCAGTTGGGAGACATTTCATGACGTGAATATGATAGTTCGACTGTTTTTGTCTCCTTCACGGGTTCATATGTATATATTGATGTATCCATTTTCTCGACTTGAAAAGTCGTTGCAGGACTTTTGCGACGGGTGTTGAATGCAACCAAGAGACGCTTATTCTTCCCGGGCAACAGGTTTCACCTCGATTTTATCGGGGTTGGCATTTGTCTGAATATGACACTATACAGGATATTGTCCTTTATTACTTGGACTATGAGATATTATTTATCCTTCGGTACTTCTTGGTTTTTTACGTAAGGGACGACCATTTGATTCTGAGTAGGGACCTGTCACCTTTTGGAAATAAATATTCTGACCCTGCAAATGTTGGAAATAAGTCTGGCTTTGACAGAGATGAAAATAAATATGCTGGGTACTAGTATGTACATATACCAGATCATGCAAATGTAAAGCTGAATGTTCTATTGAAAACATGTTGATTTCTAAAGAGTGTTGACTTTCTACAGAGTGTTTGTTCACATTCATGTACATATACAGTGCTAAATTGTTTCGTCTGTATGTCAGGGTATTCACGGCGGATGTGGCTATCCAAACAGGAGACACTCATTCCTCCCGGGCACCTGGTCTCATCTCTGATTATCAGCAGTCCGTGAATGTCCACTGTGGTACATTGTTGTTAGTGCCATAGTCATGTGACACCAGTTATTTTCGTATTTTAAAACTTTTAAAAAATGTAAATTTGTACATGAGGTACATCTTTGCTTATTATCTACCAAGATTTTAAAAATTTAATCTAGAAGTAATGAAGACAAAGATAAAAATGTGAAAAATCAATGTATCAAACTTATATTTATGAAATGCTTTTTGCACTAAGATAACATAGTTCTACGTAAGTTAAATGCAAATAAAATATTATCAGTCAGACAGGAAGCCAAAATAGCAACACTTCTTCGCACATTCTCCCCCTGGATACCAGAGACTGAGAGAGACTATACACTTCATTCACTCTAGAAACTAGTAGTATAGAGACCTATGCAATTAAATTAGTATTTGCATATTATTTGTTAAGTATACCTTATATTAGAATGTGTTTTGCTAACAAAATATCATTATAGAAGGATGTGTGTTAATGGCATATATTACAATGCAATTGTAACAAGTATTTATCGGCGACAAAAAAGTTAAGAAAATGAATAATCTGTCCCAGGATAGCAAGGAAATAAATATTCTATCTTTAAAATATCTGAAAATAAAAAATCTGACTCGACCAAAATTGCCAGCCCCCTCCTCCCCCCCCCCCGCTCCAGAATCAAATGGTGGTCCCCTTACTATCTGTATGTGAGTGGCGATTTTGTGATGACATTTTATATACTTCTTACTATATACCTGCCCGTGGCGATTTTTTAAAAAAGTCATGTGTCTTCTTTCTCTCCTTTCTACGATTCAGATGTACTAGATTTTATTTGATAAATTTAAGAGGAGCGCATGACAAGAGTCGGAGAGGGCAAAAAGCATTCCCTTTTCCTTTTAATTTCAATAATGAATTTGATTCAAATTTAATTTCCCACATAGAATTAATACACATTTTTCATACACTGTCAAATGTCTGCACATGTTTTCATTCCATTTCATAATCGAGTGATATTCCCATGGAAATTAACTCAAGTTTATCAATTATTAATTAAATTAATCTGAATATATGAAAAGATTACCTTTATTAAATGAAAAATGTTCTTGTGCCTATCGATTTTTGCGCAGTTATCGATACGTTACATAATCACAAAATATCCACGACAGATATCTAATTAAAACGTTCAACTTGTCTATTAAATTTAAATATATTACATGACCATATCTTAATCATCCGATATTAATGGAAGTTACATGTAGGTTTAAGAAGTCTAATTGCTTTATATCGAAGCAATATTGGCTCTGATCAATATTTTTGTAGAAAGTGACTGAGAATAAATGTCATATAGTATGCATACTATTTGAAATAAATTAAAATTATTGGGAGTCACCAAAATCTGTGAGATATTTGCAAGAAATCGATTGCACGGGTGTGTAGCGCTTTAATGTGGGACACTGGGATTATTCTTGGTAAGGACCATACAGGGGTATGGTTAACTTCAGTAGTTGTTTTGTGTCGTTTTATTATTATGATATTTAACGCATTGTGACCACAATTATAGCGTTACAATTAATATGATTAACATAGTGTAACAGATAGCATAATATTATAGTATCACGACGGGTGTTACCACTCAACAAGGGATGTTTATTCCTCCATGTCACCTGATCTCACCTGTGGTCGGCAGTGGAAGCTTACTCCTCCATGTCACCTGATCCCACCTCTGGTCAGCAGGGGATGCTTACTCCTCCCACCGCTGGTCAGCAGGGGATGCTTACCCCTCCATGACATCTGATCTCACCTCTGGTCAGCAGGTGGGCCCGTAAACCGGTTAACCACACCATTTGTTTGGCTTTTGTCAAATTAAATGACCGTCCTAAGTCGGTATCGTAATTGCACTACAATCGACCCCACCTCTGGTCAGCAGGGAATCCTTACTCTTCCGTGACTCCTGATCCCACCTCTGGTCAGCAGGGGATGCTTACTCCTCCATGACACCTGACTCTACCTCTGGTCAGCAGGGGTACTTACTCCTCCATGTGACCTGATCTCACCTCTGGTCAGCAGGGGATGATTCCCCCTTCATGACATTTGATCTCACCTCTGGTCAGCGGCGGCTGCTTACTCCTCCATGTCACCTGATTTCAGGAATGCCTACTCCTGCATGACACCTGACCCTACATCTGGTCAGCAGGTGGTGCTTACTCCTATATGTCACCTGATGTCCCCTCTGGTCAGCAGGGGATGCTTACTCCTCCATGTCACCTGATCTCCCCTCTGGTCAGCAGGGGATGCTTACTCCTTTATGACACCTGACCTCACCTCTGGTCAGCACGGGATGCTTACTCCTCCATAGCACCTGATCTCACTTCTGGTCAGCAGAGGATACTTACTCCTGTATGACACCTGACCCCACCTCGGGTCAGCAGGGGATGCTTATTTCTCCATGACACCTGATCTCACCCCTGGTCAGCAGGGGATGCTTACTCCTTCATGACACTTGATCTCACCTCTTGTCAGCAGGGGATGCTTATTCCTCCATTGCTCCTGATTCCATCTCTCGTCAGCAGGGAATCCTTACTCCTCCATGGTACCTGATCCCAACTCTGCTCAGCAGGGGATGCTTACCCCTCCATGACATCTAACACCTTGGTGTAGTGGTTAAGTGCTTGGCTTGCGGCGCCGACGATCCGGGTTCGATTCCCGGGTTGCGCTACTATGTTTAAGAGGTTGGTAACCTCCTGCTTCCATGTCGCGATATAACTGAAATATTGTTGAAAGCGACGTAAAATACAAATCAACCAACCAACCAATCCATGACTCCTGATCTCACCTCTGGTCAGCAGGGGATATTTACTCCTCCATGACACCTGACCCCTCCTCTTGTCAGCAGGGAATCCTTACTCCTCCATGGTACCTGATCCCAACTCTGCTCAGCAGGGGATGCTTACCCCTCCATGACATCTAACCCCCTCCCTGGTCAGCAAAGGTGCTTACTCCTCCATGACACATGATGTCACCTCTGGTCAGCAGGGGATACTTATTCCTCCATGACACCTGACCCCCACCTCTGGTCAGTAGGAGATGCTTACTCCTCCATGTCACCTGATCCCACTTCTGGTCAGCAGGGGATGCTTACACCTTCATGACACCTGATCTCGCCTCTGGTCAACAGAGGATGTTTTCTCCTCCATGTCACCTTATCCCACCTGTGGTCGGCAGTGGATGTTTACTCCTTCATGGCACCTGCCCCACCTCTGTTCAGCAAGGGATGCTTACTCCTCCATGTCACCTGATCTCACTTCTCGTCGACAAGGAATGCTTACTCCTCCATGACACCTGAGGGGCAGGCTTGGTGTAGTGGTTAAGTGCTTGGCTTGCGGCGCCGACGATCCGGGTTCGATTCCCGGGTTGCGCTACTATGTTTAAGAGGTTGGTAACCTCCTGCTTCCATGTCGCGATATAACTGAAATATTGTTGAAAGCAACGTAAAACACAAATCAACCAACCAACCAATCCATGACTCCTGATCTCACCTCTGGTCAGCAGGGGATATTTACTCCTCCATGACACCTGACCCCTCCTCTTGTCAGCAGGGGATACTTACTCCTCCATGTCACCTGATCTCACCTCTGGTCGGCAGTGGATGCTTACCCCTCCATGACACCTGATTTCAACACTGGTCAACAGGGGATGCTTACTCCTCCATGACACCTGATCTCACCACTGGTCAGCAGGGGATGCTTACGCCTCCATGACACCTGATCCCACCTCTGGTCAGCAGGGGACGCTTACTCCTTCATGACACCTGATCCCACCTCTGGTCAGCAGGGGATGCTTACTCCTCCATGACACCTGACCCCACTGTTCAGCAAGGTATGCTTACTCCTTCATGACACCTGATTTCAACAATGGTCAGCAGGGGATGCTTACTCCTTTATGACACCTGATCTCACCACTGGTCAGCAGGGGATGCTTACTCCTTCATGACACCAGATCTCACCTCTGGTCAGCAGGAAATGCTTACTTCTCCTTGACAGGTGATCTGTATTAGGCAATATCTCTATGTCTCGTGAAATAGATTATTCTACTCAGCTATAACTCGGTATTTTTAGCATTTCAGTTGGTTTTTAATTTACATTTTGGCAGTATATGTTTATGTGGGATGTCGGTCGCCAGTGCACAGGACCACGGTTAAAACTTAATTGGCACTGAAGTTCGTATTCAACACATGAATGTACTTATTGTCGGTTGGCAATTATCCCTGGGTTTTCTCAACCACTCAAAATATTCTCTGTCATATATTAAAAAACAGTCCTAGTATGACACTAAAGTTATTCAAATGTCTCCTTTATGAATTCATCCATGTTCATTCAATAGACTCTATGGATAAGATAAATGGAATTTTATTCCGCCCCTTTAGAGTGGATAAAAGGTAAAATGAATTATACATTGAATATTGGATAATGTAAGTCTACGATCGAAGTTACTTACTAAAGACCAGGGTGAGTCCTTAACCAGCGATTTCATAATAATACGCCCCATTCGGTATAGTTGAGACAAAGAAAATAATAAAAGTTCTTGCAACGAGGAATATTCTCAAATGAAATAATCAAAGTCTGCTCTCCAACTTTTTATAAAATAAAGTTTAAAAGAAAAGGGAAAAAAGTAAGATGCATCTATATGACAAACCACCCCATGATGCTCATAACAAGGAATCAATAAAAACATGTCACATTATAAAACATCAATATTTAGGAAAGATATAGTACAAAAGCAAAACTATCGAAAGGAATAAAACTTGCAATAATTAATTGATAACCCTGTACTAATAGTGTCAAACAGTTGACTGAGGTCTCTTCTTGGTAATGGGGTTTAAATTGTTCTTTGGATACGGTACTGTTGTGAATTGTCAAATGATCATTCTAACGCAGTCTGGATGGAGTGAGATCAGGTGCCCGGGGAACATATCTGAACATATATATGTGTACAAATTTTGATGAAATTAATACATAAATCAATTGATATACCGTATTACCAGAATTTTTCTCAAGATACTAATTTTCGCAAGGAATTTGAAAACGCGAAAATAAATTGCCCTGAAAATTAAAAAAAATAATAATAATAGGGACCACACTGGTATTAACACCCCCGTTTCTCAATGGACCATGGATATCTAAAGGCAAAACGAGTAGATATCCAGGGGATCGACGACAAACTCAAATTATGGGAATGTACAATTTTAAAACCCTAATTGATAAAGCCCACGATTTCGGTATGTCAGTGGTTTCACACATTTGTCGATAACTAACAAGCAATTATCAACACGTGAATGAATACAGCATATAGTAATCAAAGCCACTGTACGTGTCCGTATTCCCATAATTTGTTTGTTTACATGTTTATTTATTGTTTGAAGATACATGTACTTTCGGTGGGTCAATGGACAGAGTGTTCCTGCCCATGCTCATTTATGGCGTGAAGACTGATAAATGCCAGCCGAAATTCCGAATTCCACGTAAATCATTCCGAAAACCCCTGGGCAAACGAGGAAACAATAATTCAGTATGTTGAAAAAATTATATGTCCGTATGTGTCGAATAAAATTGAGGAATTTTATCTGCCGCATGGTAAAGAAAACTCTTGTCATTTTCGACCGCTTTCGTTAACAAATTATAGATAATTTACGTTCAAGTTAAAACGTCTCCTTTACTCAAAACTCCCGCTGATTGCACCGACAAGCCACAATGCGTGGATTTGAGCGGAAACAAGTGCAATTATACATATAAGTAAACTGATTCACAGAGATGCAGGTATAACGCACTTGTCGTCTGTCTAGTTGTTTTACGAGAGCCGTTTTTATCACATAGTTAAAGAATTTTGTTTTCTTTTTTGATATCGCGAAACATTGTATTCGGGAAAATAAAGATACTCTTTTCTGATACTGAATCGCGAAATTTGATACTCACGAAATTCTCGGTCATATGGTATTTTCCAACGATCTATATGCAATGAATTTATTTTACAGACCATTTCACTGAAATGATAACTTAAAGTTTTCCCATTAATTCTATGTCTATTTCTCGATGAAACAATTGGAGAAACCTACTGTAAATTAACCTCGCTTCGTGCAAGGGGAGATCGATATTTCCCAATTACTTAAACCACATATCCCCTGCAAATTACTAGCAGTTATTTTGTTTTACCTAAACATTTACAATTATTGCATTCAAGTTTACTCGGATGTTGTATCAATGATATTGTTTTCATGGGTGAAATGGCCTTAAATGATCTTCAATTTTTCAATTTAATCTTAAGCTTTTAAGTTATTTATTCGGTTGTGCATGAATATGATCTAATCATCTTTTAAAAGGCGTCAGCCTCTTACATCCATTTGCTGCAAGGAATGTAAAAATTCTGTTTATTCACAAGGGGACAAGTTTATTCAGTGGTATATAATCTTACCTTTGATTTTGAATGAAACATCTCTAAAACTCTGTTCTAATTCCATGGAATGTTTTGGAATAGTATGAAAATAATACCTTTTGATTATTCATAGGATGCAATTTTTACTTTCAAATTTACTGGAAATAATACACAAACATTGTTGGAATAATGAAATATAATTTATTGATGGGCTTATTAGGTGTTATTGTTATCTTTGGAGTATGCCATATCGGCTATAGCACAACTACTTTTCAGTCGGCGGAGTTTCATCAAATTCGGGATAATTTTAGGATTATAGACCACATTTTGGGTACGATTCATTCATCCAGTTTGTCAATTTGCGCACTACATTGTTTGATATGCAAGAGGTGTGTGTCTTTGTCTTATCGGAAAAGTCAACACATCTGCGAAATACACAATGCATCAAATTTAGGAGAGGCATCGTATTCAGAAACTTTAGGATGGTCCTTCTTTGGCCACGGTAAGTGACATATACACTGATATTCTCAATTTACATAAATCGTTGGAAATTTTCCAAAACATCTGCGATTTGCATAATGATTTATTTTACAGATCGTTTCCTTGAAATTTTTCTTAGATTTCTTCATAATAAAAATATATATAATGTCTA
>CM068585.1:59367617-59475117 GCA_035048485.1 Pteria penguin | reverse complement strand
AACTAAGGAGTAGATCTCTAATGCAAAGAGTTCATTGGTTTAAACAGTATTTATTCAGGTAAATGCAAAAAGTTCATTGGTTTAAACAGTATTTATTCAGGTAAACACAAAGAGTTCATTGGTTCTTATTAAAGGTCAGTATGCTTTCCAATATTTGTACATTTGATTTCCGTTTTCGGACTTAAAGTATCACTTAAAAGACGTCGATGTTTCCGAAAGACCTATTTATTGAACTAAATTGATGCATGCAATGAACATGACCCCTTACGGAGTTTTGCCAGATCTTTATCCACAATGGGACAAATAAAAAAGCGGAATAAAGATATGGTTTTAATGAGATTGATACACGCATATATGTTCTAATTTATTTATGTTTATTGCCATACTGCACAGGAGTCCCAAGTCTGTTTCCATTAATGCTTTATTTGATTTTAAGATCTTTATTTTTTTTTATCAGATATAGGGAATGGGATAGAGGCTTATAATTCAACTCTTCTACCGGATACATTTTTATATAGAACAAACTATACTCTAAATAATTTTTCTTTATAATATACGTCAACTCCTTTCTTCTTTTTTGTTTTGGAAAGGGGTTGTTATTTTTGCATGAATGAAAGGGGGAAGAAAAAAGACATTTGCATCGGTTGGGGGAGGGGGAGACATCGGCATCTGACAATAGAAAAAAGAGGAGTTACCGGCTCAGTTATGTGGCAGAAGTCACCATGGAGCTATACAATACATGAATATAAATAATATAATAGAACATTTAACACATTACAAAAATATTTGATTGTAGTGCAATTACGATACCGACTTAGGACGGTCATTTAATTTGACAAAAGCCAAACAAATGGTGTGGTTAACCGGTTTACGGGCCCACCTTCCCACTCACCGTAACAGCAGAACAATCAAAAGACGCACATTTAAAAATTTATAAATAATCCTCCATGTAAAGAACAAGGGTCAACAGGTATCGCATATTGAGAGGTCATAAAAATACAAACACGTAAGGTATTGTAAAACACATAATGGTATAAAAATATATGCGACATCAACATGATAAACCGTGCTCTGCAGTCTGGGTGAAAGCGAGGCTAAGACCCTAGATCTGTAGGGGTCCCGGGGGACAACAGTCAGGGGACGAGGTTCAGGACCATGTCTCCTCTGAAAGAGGTTTGGACAAGGCCGTCATATAGTCCCCACCGCCCTGTTAGTCAGCGTGCAACGTTCAAGTAAAAGTCTGCATAAGGCTGTAGAGGGGCCAAATACAAGACCTATAGTCTTTTTGATGATCTCAATATCATATTGTCTATTTAGGAGACGTTTGACTATTTTATTACATGATAAAATAACGTTATCGGAGCCTTTTACTTTCCTCAGTTTATATACAAGATCACCGGTTAAAAAATTAGGAAGGGAAATTCATTGGATACATACTGTGGATGAAAAAGAAATATTTCCAAATTTAGATGAAAGTTCTGAATAAGATCTGAAGAATTTGCCGAATGTTTTTCTTAGCTTGTGATATCTGTAACCCTGAGTTAAAAGTTTAGTAGTAATTTGTAAATTTCGTTTATGAAAGTCCAAAACATCGGTGCAGCCTTGACAAATCGAACTAATTGAGATATATAGATACCATATGATGGGAGTCGAGGGACATCGCCATCCAAGTAAGGGAAATTTACAATAGGAAATCCAAAATCCTCACGTTTATCATAAATATTAGTATATATTAGGTTGTTGATAATTTCGATGTTTAAATCTAAGAAAGGTGTGCTAATCTCAAGTATAACGCTTTATTCAATGTGAGCTCTGGTGGATATATTTCTGATATAAATTGTTCGAATTCAGGGTTGTCGATAACCAAAATGTCATCCAGATATCTGCAAGCATTATTAAATTTGTCAATGAGGTCAAAACGTTTTGATTTTTGAATAGAAACCATAAAATCCCTCTCATAACAATAAAGAAATAAATCTGCTATCAGAGGCGCGCAGTTAGAACCATGGGAATCCCAACTTTTTGTTGATATATTCTTGCCATCAAATTGCACAAAAATTCTTATCATGAGAAAATTAGTGACTTTACTTAATTTCTTGCAAGTCCAGTTTTTTATTTGAAGTATATTGTTTGTTGGAAAAAAAAAGGGGGGGGAATCCAGAGTATTTGCGAAGTACATATGTACGTTTTGATTCTTGTGAAAACACATTGTATAAGAGACAGCAACTTGCTTTTAATCAAATCATGAGGCAGAGATGTATAAAGTGTAGAAAAATCAAATGTAGAAATTTGAGTCGCTTTGAAATTTAGCGAAAGAAGTTTGTCTATAACTTCATGGGAATTTTTAATCGACCAAAAGTAATTGATGTTACTATATGAAATGCGGACATACAAGAATATTTGATAATATGATCTTTTATAGCAGTTAGAGCAGATGTAATATGTTTCGATAGTACCGTAGTAGAGCAGTGGGCTTGATTAGATATGAAACGTGATTTATTATGGACTTTTATGTAGTTTTGGGAGCCAATAATGGTTGGTAGATAGATTTATCAGTTTTAATATTGAAGTCGGACATGGTCATGAGATGATCGTGCCAAGCGTGCTATTCTTATGAGGTAGGGCTTTTTCAACATATGTATGAGTGGAGTTTAATTCGTTTTTAAGTACTTCAATATAATACAGTTTTCAAACAACTATTATGTTATTACCTGCTTTATCAGCGGGAACAAAGACATATTTAGCATGTAAGTCAGCTATCTTCTTTTTAATAGAATTTGTCGTCAATGTATTAGGCTGTTGAAAGAAATGCGGATTTTCCGTAAAGTTCTTAATACGGATATCGACAATTCTTAAAATCTCGAATTTCCAATCATTAAGAGCATGAACATTTACCACGAATAGTTACCACGGGCATGCGGAAACAATTTTCTATTACCTTGCTGATATAAAAAAAATCTGCATGGATATCTAGTTATACCAAAGGGTAAGGTCAAGTTAGACTATATCATAAAGTTCAAGTTTAACTCAATGTCTTCGAATTTAATTAAAGAGGCATTCTGGCTTTTCAGGTTTTAAAATTCATTTTGCATTAAACTGTTTAGCGCTTGTCTTGTCCTATAAATAATACAGCAGTACCAAGATACACCCGATTACTTTGTGCATGAACAAAAACGGCCTTACATGAATATTATGAGAGGCGACTATATGTACGCTGTGACGTCAGAAATAACATGAGTAATGGTGTGTTTTGACCGATTATGCAAGCGCAAATCGGTGGAGTCACCGTTAAGAAATGCATTATTTTGAAGTCCAAAAAATTTTAACAACAAACCACTCGAATGTCCACAAATTTTCGGCCGCGTGGCAGTTATCAAGTGGGAAATATTGAAAACAGAATATCAATTTACGTCCATATTGCTGGAGTATGAAAGCGTAACTAAACAAACAAGGTATGACATCACATATATCAATAAACTAGTAGAAATCCGCGAAAATGACGTCTAAACTGGCCAGGACATGCGGTGAAGGCAAGCAGTTTAGATTGATAAAAGAACAAAGTTGGATTCGCGAACTAAACACATGCGTGCCACATGGGTGTAATGTAAAAATTAATGATTAAAATGACTCTTCAGTGTTTCTGGATTTTATGATAATGCATTATGCGTACGGGACTGATTAAGGGTATCAATTTTCCCCCTTTTTTATTATTATTATTATTAGTAGTAGTAGTAGTATTCTTTTAATAACTATTGTATACACGATGTGTTTATATCTTATAGACAAGTATATGTTGATCTTCTGTGCTTGACTTTACCTGACATATAGCTGTTATTATACCCATTTTACAACCCCCTTTTTTTAGTACCGTTAAAGTAGGGTTCAGCGCTAGTATACTTAGCCATAACCATACCCCCCCCCCTTTTTTTTTACATAGGGGTTTTACCCCGGGTACTCCGGTTTCCCATATAGGTTTACACGTATGATGTCTATTATAAAATTTTCTTATTTTATTTGATCAATTATTATTAATACTGTTTATTATATTGGTTTTTTATATCTATATTAAATGACATAAGGGGATTTGTTATGGTAATATTAAGGATATTTTTTTTTTTTTTGAATTACGGAATTTTGCGCATTTACGTGAATTTATTATGTTTATTCTTATTATATTTATATTTTTTTATAATTAGTTTGTATAATTCAGTTGTTTTAACTTATTTACGATGGTAAACAGTGACGTCATTTCCGCGGATTTCTACTTGTTTATTGATATATGTGACGTCATACCTTGTTTGTTTAGTTACGCTTTCATACTCCAGCAATATGGACGTAACTTGATATTCTGTTTTCAATATTTCCCACTTGATGAAGGCCACACGGCCGAAAATTTGTGGACATTGGAGTGTTTTGTTGTTTGTTCATTACTACTTCCCTGCGGAAGACTTTCATATATTAAAAATGTTTTATTTTTAAACTTTTATACTACAAAATTGCAGGATTCGCGTTATAAAGTTTGTAACAAAGGGTAATTTTAATACAGACTTTATAGGTAAAATCTGCAAGAGTACATCTTTTACGATGAAAACTAGAGTCAAAAGTCAAGTCCTATTATCTGAAAGCATCTCCTGTTTTGTGTAATTTTGATTAGGAGGAGGGTTTAATTTTGTGAATTATGGTTTGGGGTTTCTTCTATTCTTTGGGGGGTAAGGTCTGTTCTTTGACCATATCAAATTAATAATAATACATAACGTAAAACATACTAAAATTTTCATATATAACCTCTTTTCAACCGATAGTGGGGTTTTTTTCTCCGATCCTTTATCACTCATTATTAACATAATAGACCCTATGTGTATCAAGTTTAATTTAATATGCGGCATTTCCCTGAGATGAGATTAATTTTTTCAATTTGTGTTAAGACATTTATATACCACAATTCCACATTTTTAGACTTTCTATATTGGTTCTTTCTATTTTATCTGTAAATTTGTTCTCTATTACAGTGTTGGGGAATGTTGCCTTTGGTAAGCATGCTGAGCAATCCTCAACATATGCGTCTTGGGTGGCAGTAAATGCCCTTGATGGCGATCTGACCAATGGAATACACACGGCTGACCACGATCGGAGTCCTTGGTGGAAAGTTGACCTTGGAGATACATACTGGATTACAGAAGTTCGCTTTATGCCGCTCAGAGATGATACCAATATATATCGTAATTATTATGTAAAATATCGTAATGAATATATAAAATATCGTAATTATTATATAAAATATCGTTTCTATTATATAGAATATTGTAATTACTATATGAGATATCGTAATTACTATATAAAATATAGTAATTATTATATATAATATTGTAATTATTATATAGAATATAGTAATTATTATATAGAATATTGAAATTAATATATGAAATGTCGTAATTGATATATAAAATATCGTAATTATTATATAAAATATACTCATATATCAAATTTCGTAATTCATATATAACATATCGTAATTGTTATATAACATATCGTAATTATTATATACAATATCGTAATTATTATATACAATATCGTAATTATTATATACAATATCGTAATTTATATATAGAATATCGTAATTTATATATAGAATACCGTAATTAATATATAAAATATCGTAATTATTACATAAAATATCGTATTATTATACAAAATATTGTAATTATCTTAATGATTTAAATGTTTGCATATTATAGATATATGGTTATTATAGATATTCGGTTATTCGATATGTTTGTAAATAGACATTCTCCGATATCTACCATTAACGTCATTTATGTTTATTTTAATCTATTAGATCTATTACTCAGATTTTATGAAAAACAAAACTATTTTAATATTTCATCAACTTCAAAGAAACCAAACACTGAATCTTTGTCTTCTCTAGGATGGAAATAAAGAAATTTTAAATGACAAAATTTCCATCAATATTGACCAGTTCATTGCAAAAAAAAAAAAATGAAGGAAATCTGGATATCTTTGTTGCAGTAGACCATATTCCGGTTTTGATAATTGCTGTCTTTTTGTCCGAGCTTATACATTTTGGCTTTGTTTTTCATAGTGACGTCATACCGCATGACATAGATTCATTATAACGTCACTATGAAAAACAACGCCAAAAGATATTAGCTCGGACAAAAAGTCGTCATTTATCAAAACCGGAATATGATCTATTCCAAAGCGTACAAACTCAATTTTTGGATCCACATCCACTGTTGATAAAAGCTCATCAAGACCGGCACTAACTCCAAATTACTCCCTATGTTCACACACGCTTGAGATAACTGTATTCTCTTCGGGGTTTTTTTTTTTTTTTTTTTGTTTGTTTGTGTTTTTTTTTTTTTTTTTTTTTTTGTTTTGGTTTTTTTTTTGTTTTTTTGTTTTTTGGTTTTTTTTTTTCTTTTTTCACGCGTAGAATAACTGAATGTCCTCAATGATCACATTTAAGAAGACTAGATCCTTGAAATGTAAAGTTCTTGCATTTTTCACTTCTCTTAGTTCTAAATACCCAAATTAATTTGGATCTACGTTGAGGTCATATTTCATTGAGATTGCCAACACATCCACGACGTTTGACGGTTTAGAAATGAATGAGCCACAATGAGGTTTCGGCAACCCACGTGACCTATATTTGGCGCGCAAATTAGATATATCTTGAAGGGGCGTTACTAATGTGTAATTTATTGACGTGACGGTGTGATACAATCATGTGTTTCAATGGTATTTACTCGCCCATCATATATATACCTGGAATATGTGCACTCGTGCTACACACCTGTAACGCCCCTTAAAGGTATATATGATACACTCTTAACGCCATCTAATAACTATACCTTATCATCGTATTTTACTTTTCGAAATGTGACAGTGACCACACCGTACCTTCAGTTCCCCGCTCAAAATCAGAAGCGAAACCAGGTCCTGCTGAGGGGTGAGCATGTCCTGTAACAATTTTTTTCTAAAAAATGCTAAAGATAGATATCAAAATTTATCTTTTTGTATTAGATTGTTTTACAGTTTACTGTCGAGTTGGCCCAGTTGGAAATCGACATTCAAAAGTTAACCTAGCCATGATATCTCACCATAAACACATATGTTTACACTTAAACTGATTTTGTAATTTCAGACAAACGATTACGAAACATTCACATTGATGTCTACGAAAGTGAAAATGGATTACAGAAGGAGTGTGCGTTCTACATAGGACCCCCTACCAAGAGGGAGTGGGTGAAGGTGCCTTGTGAACCACTTACAATTGGAAAATTAGTTAAATTGTCGAAAGATTATACGTCCGAGTGGTACCAGTGGCATTTAGAATTTCATGAAGTGGAAATTTCTGGGGTGGCGCTTAAAGGGTACTGAAGCAATTCAGTGGAAATGATTCATCGAAATACCGATGCCCTCTGGCTTTATATAGCATTGTATACAGAATAAAAGAACTACTGCTTTGACATATGTGTAGCGCTTACAGGGTACTGAAGCAATTCAGTGGAAACGATTCATCGAAATACCGATGCCCTCTGGCTTTATATCGTATTGTATACAGAATAAAAGAACTACTGCTTTGACATACGTGTAGCGCTTAAAAGGTACTGAAGCAATTCAATGGAAATGATTCATTGAAATACCAATGCCCTCTCACTTTATATCGCATTGTATACAGAATAAAAGAACTACTGCTTTGACATATGTGTACTATTTGCCCGAGGTTTCACCCTAACTCAAGGAAAAGGCTACTCGGTGAGGTGACAGTAAACATATTGATATTTATACGACCGAGATTGAACTGAAAAATGTGCATATGTAGGGTTCTTCTTGCTTAAGCTACTTTATTATACTGTCTGAATGTTTAATTAAATGCAAGAGACTTTTCAATGCATAACAATGCTTGTAATTTTTACAATTACTGATTACAAAATTGTTGAAGGAAACATTAAATTTTCACGAATTGCAAAAAATAATTTTACTTACAATCGTAAATGACAAGGCAAAATGGGAAGGTGAAAGTTAACAAAACACAAATGAAAATGGAAATTCTCTTTGGTCAATGCTTCATTATATTAAGTTTGTAATTATTTAATTCAGAAGACACCTAAAACAATATTTAGTATAATTCATTCACAAATGAGCAACTCATAAATGCTGTTATGACTTTTTAAAGCATAACGTTTAAAATTCAAGGCCAGTAAGAAGTTTGCAAATTATAGAGGTTGAACAAAAACATCCGAATTCTGAAAGGGACCCTTCCTATAGTTTTTCCGTAACTGACCTGGACGCAACAGAATAACCAAACGGTAAACAATGTTAGATGGACAGAAAGACATGGTGAATTCAGCCATGTTTTCTCAGCTACTGCCTAAAAACACATGAACCATGGCAAAATCAATAATTTACCATATAAATGATTCTAAATCATCTTAAATGATAGTATAAGCAGATAATACACAAAAGTCAACTATACTTTGTGAAAGGATTCTGATCGTTTATTTCTTATTTTATATCATGATTATTTCTACAATTTTTCTATTATCTCAACTTATGTACCCACTCTCCCGTACCAGTGATGGATATCTCTACCGTCTCATCCAAAAGGCAGGACATCAACTAGCATTCACAACTAAAATTTGAAAGTACCTGTCGTAAAAGTTGAAGCAACTTAAAATTATTTTGGAAACGAACTATACACAAAGAACGATAATTTTGCACGCATTCTGGTCGATTTTCCCGCTTCAGCTTTTTAATCATCGTTTGCATTTCTGTGCATACTTCAAATTAACTTAATATAAGCTTTTCCACAAGCTGTTGTAGTAGGTTACCTTCAAAATCTCCGACAGCTTCCAACACCTCTTCTTTTCCACAGAATTAGAAAATATATCCTTTGTCCACAACTCTCCCCAGACGTGCACGGCCGATTATCATATATTTTAACAGTATTCAATCATTGTCATGTCAAATTGATATTCATACATACAACTGTCATAATCATTGGTTCTTGCAGATGCCACCTTACATGCCAGTATTTTTTATTTGAGCCAATATTTACACGTGACCATGATTGGGGTGTTATGTTTAAATGAGTCTTCTGCGTGACTTTTATTCTATTGTTAAGTACCGCAATTTCCGGTGAATGGAGTTATCGGTCTTTGACATACTCTAGCGACTACTGTGAATGCTACAACAAATCTCCAACAGGACTCAAACTTACCAATATGATTAAAACCATATCTTTATTCCGCTTCTCTAATTGTCCTATTGCGTATAAAGATCTGGTGAAACCCCGTAAGGGGTCACGTTGTGTTGACCTCTGATGACGTCTCAGTCACGGAAACCATTATTTCCCATAGCCAGTGATCGGCTAGGCACATGATAGTGATGCAATATGTTATAAACACCGTTCAAAAACTACTTTGTGTTACGCTGTGGACGTTAATTTCTTCCCTAAAATTTTGTAGCCGATTCACCGATTGGCTGAAAATCAGAGGTCACCAGAACGTGACCCCTTACGGGGTTTCACCAGATCAGATCAATGGAACAAATAGAGAAGCAGAATAAAGATATGGTTTCAATCAGATTTCAAATTTACAACCTGTAAGTCTTACCTCAAACACCCAGAATAATAATAAAGATACAGCTACACATGTGCAAAAAGTTTTAATGTCTGCTTTAAGGCAATAAAATCATTATACATATTATCACTGGTGACAACATAAATTCCAGTAAAGATGTCTAGCACACCAATGCCAACAATAAAACTTAAGTAATTTATTACTTCAAAGACAAGTTATGTTGAAGATTTCAAGCACTTATCTTCTTTTTATAAAGTTTGTTAATTGCATACTCGACACCAAGATTTGTTCACTTATAATACATGGTGGCGCACCATGGAGTACCAGGTGGCCCCTAGTGGTGCACAGTGTAACCCAAAGTGGTTCATTGTGACACCCCAGGTGGTGCCTGGTGGCATCCAGGTGGTGCATGATCTCAAAAATACTATCCACACAGCGTTTCTATCGAAAACAGTGAGAGATCGTTTGATGTGTTGACGTATATTGTAGCATAGGGCCTGTGTACGATACTACGTCAGCTCATTTTCACCAACTTTATTTACATAATAAATCAAACTACAGTCAACTTCAAATACGCTACTACAAATATTAGATTTATTCCAAAGCGTTTCTGTAAAAATATATAACAAATTCTTGAATACAAGACAGTTTATGATAGTTTATAATCTATGACTGGAATTCCGGCCTTTCAACTTTACTTTGATGCAAAAGTAGGAGAAAAAAAGAAACATTAGAAAGCTTGGAATTCCTCTGGATTTTTATAACCTTAGTTCTGCCAGTAAGCTGGCCATTTATCAGATACTTATGGACAAAGTATGGAATGTAGAATAAGACTGTACCTAAGGTACTATATATATATATATACATGTAAGTACATGATATGTATTTCATGAAATAAGATGATACATACAACTTATGAAGATATGTATTTTTTCAAAATTATTATAAAACATTAAACATACAACGAAATCTTAAAACATTTAGATCATCAAGATATGTTTCATTAGGATGAGGTTGATATACAATAAAATCATATATATCGTATTAAAAAGAATATTGTTGTAAAATATTAATATAAACAGGTAAATATATTTATGTATATATATGCATAAGATTATAATGTTTGAAGGGACAACACTGTATTTCATACTAGAGGAATATGCATGTAAAAAATCACAATACATAAATCATCACAATGCACCAATCCATTTTCCACCAGTGACGCACCATTTTGTGGAAAATTTGATAGTAACGATGTCATTTACGGTCACACATGATGGACATTTGATTGTGTTGTCACAGGCATAACAACTGAAAGTCTGCTAAATGTCGCTTTCTTGTCAATGAAATGGATCAATGTCTCAAAAAATGCACATTGTTTATGATGTAATTAATGAGAGACTATAGTCATTAGTACAACAGAAGGCTAGGGGATTCATGCAGTTAATTGGTATAGCATTGTTTAATGACAATAAACATTTTACAAATTATTCAAAGATATTTACTTGATACTTGAATTTTTTTTTAGAGAATAAAGATTTTTATTTTATTGTCCACAGAAATATCTTCAATTTTTGACATCAAAACCAGATTTTAATTAGGAGTAGAGAATAACAACCTTATTAAATCACACTTGGAAATAATTTAGCTATACAGAGGATGGCAATCCCCTGGCCCAGATTGTCCCTTTGTGAGGTATTATCGCAGCTCCAATGCCATGAGCAGGTACAATTTGTAGAAATAGGACATAAGCATGGCATTTCCATTACACAGAGCTGTTTCTATAAAAATTCAACTGTGTAACAATTTTGGTCATGGCTACCAGCCTCTGAAGTATCTTACACAATCAGCTCACATTCTATCTAAACTACTGGGTAGGGCACTCAGCCTACTAAACAACGAGTTCCTCCCTAACTGACAGGGCACCTGCTACTGGGAGGTCAAGTGGCATTTTGATTCAGATTTGGAAACATAAGACAAAAGTAAATGTGTATTTACCAGAAAATCACCACATTTTAAAAACAGGCATTTCAACAACACAATACAAACAAGATGTTTTTTTTTCTTGTGAAACACTGATGTCCTTATACAAGTCAATATTAAGGTGTAAAGCAGGTGAATGCTCACAGTGGACCACAAGGTCAGATTTTTTTGTTTCAATGAGCAGGTATTGTCGAAAGTAATACACATGTGAAACATAAAAGTCCTATCTCTTATTGTTCCCTAGTTATGACCAATGTTAAACTTTATTCTCAAGTCTTTTCTTTTACAGACAGACAGATAGATATATAGATAAAGGCAGACTCAGACATACAGATAGACAGGCAAATAACTATATGCCCTCCATTCTCCAATTCTATGAGCTTAAAAATGGCAAAACACAACCTAATCATAATATCTAACTTAGTACCTTATATTCTGACAATTATTCACTAAATTTAAGATTCCCTAAATTTGGGAAAATAAATTTTGTCCGATCAGAAAAAGACACAATATCTGGAACTAAATTACAATGAACAAAGAGCCCAAAAACCCCCCTCATCGTTATCTTTTATTCAACATATATCCATTAATAAAAATCAACTTCCATTTTCATAAGTAACTAATCTCATATAAGGAAAATACACTATGAATATAATTAGCTTATCTATGTCTTGCAGAAAACAACCATATACATACTTGTTTAAGGACAACGGCAGAGAAAACTTGTTGGGATATGCCATCATATGGAATACACTAGTTGATATAAAAGTCATTACCTGGATGACACTTTTTTTTTTTTCACTAACTACCTCACATACATCTAGTACTACTACTACATACTAGCCTTGTCTACCATGAAAATAAAGATTACAGTATATCATAACTCCCAATTGAGATGGAATTCACAGTATAAGACCTCAGAAATAGTAAATTCTGTGGAAAATGAGATGGGCTAATATTTTGTTATGGTGTCTTCGTCAAGATGTCATCTGGAGCTACTGAAAGGGTCCTTTCCGGAGATGCGATCAAATTCTAGTTCCTCGCTATCGATGGCATTACGGTACTGGGTAACTTCTTTGGAAATCTTTATTCTTGTGTAGTTGGATGATAATATCATCAGGAACATGGTCTGTAATGTTATATTATGTATATATTACAATGGCTTCTTCATTATGGCTGTTATAATATATCATAACAAGATGACAGGGTTTGTAGGGGGTAAATATCTTTATTTAAAGAAAGGGGATTCAGCACAGGCGAAAATTAGATGTTTGTTTATGAATGGGACTAATATCCCAACAACAACAAATTCTGAATAGGATAAAGTGTATTCATACCTCTTTGTGGAATGGTGAGTCCGTAAACCATTCAACTACAACAACGGAGGACTACTGTCAATTCAGTTGACTCGTGCATTATAAGAGAAATTTGCTTTCTTAATCAAATTATTATTAACAGGCCAAAATCAAGGTCAAGGTCATTAGATCCGATGTCTTGGTTACAAAAATGTAGAAAATGTAGCAGTGAATATGTTTGTGAAATACAAAAGTCCTATTGCTTATCCTATAGGAGAAATCTGCTTACAGATCTTCTTAACAAAGTTATTATTACAACTACAAGACCAAAGTTTAAGGTCAAGGTCACTAGGTCAAATGTCTTGGTATCAAAAGTACATATTATGGTGAATGTTTGTATGTATGTGAAGTGTGAAAGCCCTATAGCTTACAGAACTTTTTAACCAAATTATTATTACAAGGCCAAAGTTCAAGGTCAAGGTCTTGAAGCGGCATGAAAATAACAAAAAGAAGAAATCACAAGAGAGAATTTACAATAATAGGTTATACACATATAATTCTGGTGACAAACCCTCATCGGCCTAATAAAGTTTAAACCAATGGATGAATGGAGTAACCATACACTAACATTGATCAAAAGATATTGAAATATCAGTGCAACTAACCTACAGCTTCAGAAATATCAACACATATAGATATGATTAAAGCTTAAACGTTCTTGAAAATGATGCACCAAGTGCAGGTGACTAAGATATAAGGAATCAGATGCCCTCAAGGACAAAGACGAAGTAACGTATCAGAAAGCATGATGGGCAGATTTATAACGGGCTAATCACTTTATGCCCCTCATTCTGACCTGCGTCATAATCAGAAACATGAATTAAGGGAATAACGAAGCTCTACTCTCTACGGCTTAATAGACATCAGGAACAATCGGGCATCACAGGAGCTTGACCACTCTTGACCAGTAAAGTCGAGCATCACAGGAGTTTGCTCTTGATCAGTAAAGAACAGAATAAACAGACTTTAATGCATGAAGAATCTTGGCCTATATTGAAGGTCCTTTTTATGTATGTTTTACTCTTAACCCAGAAACGACAGACAATGAAGAATTTTCAACTACTGATTACATGGCAGGTACTGTCAGTCAACACCAGTAAAGGCATATTTCATGTATACATAGTCATTAAGAGTAACGGTCAAAAAATATTAACAGTTCTTACTTACCATTCCCATAATTATGCAAGCTGCTCCCGCGCAAGCCACACAAAACAAGGGTCCTGCCTCTGAAACCTTGACAAAAACACAAGGAATTACATTGTATTCAAATATACAGACTAATCTTAATAATATAATCCATATGAATGTAAACCATTTTACATAGACCAAAATACCAAAGAAAAACTATCAAGCATTTTTCACTTTTCATACTGCTTTGTGAAATATGTTTTAAGGTCCACTTTACACTGAAGAGATACAGATGTCACAAAAAAGCTAAATCGCAGAAGCTTCTCATAGCATAGATGATCAAATCATAGGGTAAGAGTTTTTACATCTTCTGCTTAAGAGATATATCTCCTTAATACACCCTTCAAGATAAAAATTAAGTGACAGCTAAGTCAGATGAGATGTTAAAACAAAAAAAAAAAAGGTCTGATTTTAGAGTGGAATGAAATAATCAACACTCTTAAGGACGTCCTTCTTCATCACTCTGGATGGTTGATTTATGCTATCCATCTAAGCAGGAGACAAAGGAGGGAAACCCTCTCTGGTATTTGTCTCTCTGCCCAGGATTTAACCCCTTCACAGATCTGACCAAAAATAAGTTCACATTTAGGGGACCTTGAGTACTTCATCTTAAACTTACTTTCATTAATATCCCTTCTTTGGAAGAGGTTGAAAATGTGAAAAGATGGATATCAAATACAAAATGCAAAACCACTTCATAAGTTTAAGTCACTTACAAAAATGCACCACTCTGAGTGTATTGTTATGGAATTTACCAATTTCAATCAATGATACACTATTCTATAGAAAAATTACGGCATGGGGACTTCAGTATGCAATCATGTATGTTGTTGGATACCTGACAACCAGACACTAAAGATGAGAATTTTAACACTTACGTCATTATTACATCAATAACAATCTGGGTTGGATCACTACGGCAATATGTAGTGATACAAAGATTCAGACAGATATTAGATACTGTCATAGCCAATACAAAGTCTTTTTTGCGATTTTGGCTTTTTTGGGGGCGGGGGAGGGGGTAGGGGGGGGGGAATTTCAGGAATTATACCTGTAGGCCATTGTGACTGGCAGGTGGCTACTAGTACTTTAGTACTGACAGCGAAAAATGTGAAAATCACACATGACCTTGATCTCATTATTTCAAGTTTTAATCAAACCTTACTAGAAAGTTTGGTTTCTATACAGTCTAACATAAGTCATAAATTGCTAATTTAGTGAAATAAACCTTGATTGCATATTTTTTTTACGTTAATTGTTTGACAGATTTTTAAATAAAACTTTTGGGAAACCATTACATTGTTTATTACTCCTTAACATATCATATCACATCTTATCAAAAGAATATCTGAATACAAAGCAAAGTAATTGTCCTCTCAGACCCATACTGAAATTTGTATTTTTCTTGGTACCAGCAACTTACTCTATCACAGAACACTCTTAATTCTGTTGGAGTACAAATGCTTTCTCGACCAGGGGGAGACAATCCCAAATTTGAATTTTTCTAGTTAACCTACTCTATCATAAAACACTCTTAAATCTGTTGGAGTACAAATACTTTCTCGACCAAGTGGAGACAATACCAGATTTGTACTTTTCTTGTTAACTTACTCGATCACAGAACACCCTTAATTCTGTTGGAGTACAAATGCTTTCTCGACCAGGGGGAGACAATCCCAAATTTGCATAGGTGGAGTTTCTGTAAATCCCTGAAAAGTAAACCAAATATCGTGCAGTACAGAAAATTTCACCTGCTGCTATAGATACTATCAAGGAGAGATAATCCAATGTTAAAACAGGCCAATTTCTGGTTGATTTCTGTACATGATCAAAGATGTTGCTTATGTATTTCAAGAAAAATAAAATAAGGTTAAAATTCATGAAATAATTTCGAACAAGTTATAACAAAACATAATTTTTTACGTTCTTCAAATAACACTATATATCAGATCAAGGCAATTCATTCATTATGAGTTAATGTACATTGTACATGATTAAAGATATTGCTTATGTATTTCAAGAAAAGTAAAATTGAGATGGAGGTGGAGGACAGTGAAAAAGGTTGAAATCAGCAGGGGGTCTTGCTTGCTCAAAATACTCCACATGTTTAATATGTCATCCTACGTCGCACCATGCCATGTGCTTGTACTGATCGCGTCATTAAAGCCCTTGCAATTCAGCTCAACTGACGTAAGAGTTGTCGTGCTTCATACTTCTGATTGAGGCACCTAAATCAGTATATGATCAATACAAATATTGTGACGGGACATACATCAATCTCAAAATTGACCAAATTCGCCAAGAAAAAGGCGGAAATCCGCTGATCGCTGGAAATTTTTCATCTCTGGTAAAATAAGGTTAAAATTCATGGAATACTTTTGAATGTGTTATAACAGATCATCATTTCTGTACATTCCTCAAATAACAAGATCAGGGAATAAACTTAACGCTGGCCCACTCGCCCAAGACGAGTAAAATTTGTTGTGGACAACCAAGAAACACTTCCTACTCGCCCACGTGGCGAACGAAAAATCTGCAAGAGGAATTGGCCGTTTCCTTGTTGAATTCTAATCTGAATCATCTAGACGCTTAATTCCGTCACTGAGTAAGCGGAACTAAGCGTCTAGATGTTTCAGATCCGGACAGGTTCTTTTTATTTGTTAGTTAGCAATATCCGGTTTCACGTTTGTTTATATAGGTCAAAGCATAGTAATTCCATTTCCCATAAGGTCCCATGTTAAATTGCCAAACTTCCAGCAAGATTTACACAACATCCTGCATTTTAGCTGTATACAATTCATTAATCAAAATGTTTGTCAGACCGTCCTCTATCAGAATTTTAATAGTTTACCATAGGCTATCCACCTTAATTTTGAGAAAATCATGCTGGAAGGGGGTCACCCCCCAAAATTGGCCAAAATTCAAATGTAAATAACCACCCCTTTTTAGGTTATAAAATTTCTACATTAGCGAAATGAAATAAAAATTCATGATTTTAAAGCAGAATCAAACTTTATTTATAGATAGATCAAATAATTTCATCCAATCACAGCTCCTGATACATTGAAATAGTTAAGTCCTTTTTCTCCCCTACACCACATCAACCAATCACAACTCTCATTAATTACTGTTCATTGACCTTTAAATTATGGCTCAACAAGCCCAGTTAGGAAGTTTTTTTGCGGTTCCCATGAAACGAAAATTGTATCGCCAACAAAACAGGACGATTACTTCAAGGAGTAAAACTGAAGAGAAATTGTTGTGTAATGTAATAAAATTCAGAAAAATTAATAATTGATTACTTTTTCTTACAATTTTTGAATGGTTTCAGTGTGGGCTCATAAAGATTAGTGTGGGCCCGTAGATTCTGAGTCTTACGAGCCCACATGGCTCGTAAAAATTTCTGTTAAGTTTATTCCCTGAAGATACATCAAACCTAGTCAGTTCATTCATTATGAGCATCAGAGCTAACAATCAAGGTCTTCACGAAAAGTTTTCAATCTGTTACATGTAGGTTTTGCTTGTTTTCATGTCTTCAGCAAATGGCATATTGTATTATGATGACATTCCCTGTGTATGACTCAACCTCTGACCTGTAGCTATCAACAACAGCTAAGTATTATTGACAGGTAATGAAATTTCAGAATTCAGTGTGCTACTGAATCTCTGTAAATGTAGAATGTTCCTTAATTTGAATAGTTAACGATGAAATATACAAGATCAGGGCCACCATCTTGACTTACGATCATCAAGGAGACTGAGATGGAAGCCATTGTTGTCCGCAGAATTATGCAAACCAGATCAGGGCCTAACCCCCATTGACTTATTATCATACATGTACATACCATCTCAGGGCCACTCCCTTGACTTTTGATCCTGACTTACTTAAGTGACTGAGATGGAAGCCATTGTTGTCTGCAGACTTTAAATACATACCAGATCAGAGCCTACCCACCTTGACTTATGATCATACGGTATATACCAGATCAGGACCTCCTTGACTTATGATCATGACTTACAATATATCAAAGTGACTAAGATGAAAACAGTAGATGTTTGCAGATTCATACAGATCAGAGCCACTTTCCCCCATGTCTTATTATCATGAAATTACCAAGGAAATGGAAGCAGCAGTAGTTGGCAGATTTATACATCCCAGATCAGGGCCACCCTCCCCCTTAACTTATGATCATACATACTAGATCAGGGCCAATCCCCCTTGACTTATGACCATACATACCAGATCAGGGCCAATAGGAGCAAATCCCCCCTTGACTAATGACCATACATACCAGATCAGGGCCGTTCACTCCTTGACTTATGATCATACGCACCAGATCAGGGCCTACATCCCTTGACTTATGATCATATATACCAGATCAGGGCCACCCTCCCCCTTGACTTATGACCATACATACCAGATCAGGGCCAATCCCCCTTGACTTATGACCATACATACCAGATCAGGGCCAATCAGACCCAATCCCCCCTTGACTAATGACCATATATACCAGATCAGGGCCAATCCCTCCTTGACTTATGATCATACGCACCAGATCAGGGCCTACACCCCTTGACTTATGATCATACATACCAGATCAGGGCCTACACCCCTTGACTTATGATCATACATACCAGATTAGGGCCCCCTTGACTTATGACCATACATACCAGATCAGGGCCTCCTTGACTTATGACCATACATACCAGATCAGGGCCAATCCCCTTTGACTTACGCTCATACATACCAGATCAGGGTCTTCTTGACTTATGATCATACATACCAGATCAGGGCCTCCTTGACTTATGATCATGACTTACCAAATTGACTAAGATGAAAGCAGTAGTTGTTTGCAGATTTATTGTAGACATTCTCGGTACAGATGGACTGGATCATTACGTAGATGAAGATAGGTATGGTGCCAACACAGATAATGACAGCCCAGGCCAGATTCAGGATGAATGAGATGACCATGAACTAGCAGAGTAAAACAAGTCGATCGATCTCTCAGTATCATCATCAAATGTCATCATATATAAAGTCAGCATCAATCATCAAATGTCATCAAATATAAAGTCTGCATCAATCATCAAATGTCATCATATATAAAGTCAGCATCAAATGTCATCATATATAAAGTCAGCATCAATCATCAAACTGTACAGTGAGGTAAGCCCATTCAGGAATAACAGAAAGTTGTATTTTCAAATTCATTTATGATATCGCAATGTTTAAACAAAGAAATAATGCATACTTCAGTTCTTGACATGCCTGTTGCATTCTGAATTTTTTTTTTTAATTTTTGAAATTATAATTTAGCTCCCAATGCCAAAATGTGATATTTACTCCAAATTTCTGATCCGAAAATTCCTAATTGATCATTCCCTACCTCAGCTTAAAAGAAATTACATGAATTATTAATCAATAAAAACCAAATTCATATCATAGTATTACAAATCAAAAGTAAATGTATATCCACACATTCAATCTAAAATTAGATCGCAGCTGATCACAGTCTTTCACGCACTTACCTGACTGATATGAAACTGTATCCAATTACTTCACATATGATGTTTTAATTCAATACTCACAAATACTGCAGAAATCTGTCCTCCCATGATGCACTTTTTCCCAGAGTACACGTTTCTCCTGGTAGCTCCAGTAGCAAGAAACCCAAATATGCAGAGGAAGATGGAGAAGAGAGCCATGACTACAGCAATAACGATGAAGACCACCTGGATCACCTCCAGCCTGAAACAGTCAATGATGTATTAAGTACATGTAATGATGTATCCACTGGAAGAGCAAGAAAGCAACAGACTAATTCAGAGTTTTCGATTAGGCCATGAAATTCTTTAGAAATATTACCATAAAAATGCATTTCATTGATTCAAATTTTATTGAATATCAACTTTTTCAGTGTCCGCCAAAGACATCGGACCGTCCGGACAAATTTTTGATCGGTCCGATTTGCACCATTTCGTGCCAGACCGGGTTGTCCGGTGTTGTTTATATTTATTCCGGGTCTCGTAAATGCTTCATATCCTGAATAACAGCGTAGCGTGTTTGAATTCTTTATTTTACTTTCGGTCAAACAGAAATAATTTCTGTCCTATGAAATGTTTCTCCTAATAGGACTGAATGTCCTATAGAGTCCTAAACACTTTCGCAGACACTACATTTTTGACTTGCATACTTGATGTAGGCAAATAAATTTTGGAGTAATTGCACAAAACACAGTAGGAAAAACACTCAAAGTCACGGTGGGAATCAGGTGGAAATTTACCTGTGCTTATTAACACCTTTGTAAAAATACACTGTGTATTGTGTAGTTCCTGAATTTACACCTGGATGAAGCCCAGTGTGGTGGGTGGAAAAATTACAAAACACCTGGACTGTACTGTATGCCATGCCTATCAGGACATGGAAACTTGGCCTGTGCTGGCATATGTTTGTTTATAATGTAACTGCATGCTTAATCAATGAATTAAATCATTATCAAGTACATCTGTTAGCCTAATCTTCTATCTACAAAGTTACAAACCAGGAGACTGTGAAACCAAAGATGTTGTCCATGACTTTCATTATAATGATCTGTAGAGCTCTGTAGAGGGTGCCACAAAACACCCCTACACCAACTATAACCACCAACGTAGCTATCAGCGATGCAAACGGCACATTGCCTATTTCTAACCCTGGAAAAAATAATGAGACATCAAAATTGGCCACTCCCTCTTTCTACACTCTTCAAAGAAAATGAACGTTGGATGACTTTATCACACCTACAGTACAGTCTGGGTGGAACTTAATTTGCCCACTGGTCACAGTGGGCATTTTTAGAGTGGGCATTAAAAATGTCCACTGGACACAGTGGACATTCTTGTAAGAACCAATTAGAATTAACATACAGGTAAGTGGACAGCTTGATAGCCCAGGCAAATGTCCACTCCTAATGTCCACTGAAATTTCAGGTGGACTGCCCACTGTGGACAGTGGGCATTCAAAGTTCCACCTGGACTGTACTGTCCAATGAACAGAAAAGAGAACATATTCAACAATAATTCAATTACATATATTACGTTCATAAAGTGAGTCACATGTAAATTCATATTATATATTTAAACCAAAGTCAAGATCTTTTCACTGACTATACACTGAGGCCACAATTTACCTGTGGCTATTTTGTACATGTTGCCAGAACACGGAAGTACAATTATTAGCTGAATCTTCCATGAATTGCAAGACCTCAGGTATGGTGGAGGAGTCTAATAAGGGCAGGGGGAAATGTAGCCAACAGAGTGACTCTTTTATAGATGCACCTCAAATTAGTACCTACCATTTTAAAATAATTAAATAATGACATGCCACATGACAATGGATTATGGATGTAGACTGATGAAGATACTGTGATGAAATACTGGTTTGAGTATGAAATGAACAGTTAATGTAGATCTAGCCTGTACTGGTCAGTCCCTGCACTGGTCAGTCCCTGTACTGGTACTGTACTGTATATGTACCAATTCCCCAATAGTAACAGTTCCTGGATGGTTGGTTGATTGGTGTTTTACGTCACTTTCAACAAAATTTCAGTTAAAGCAGGAGGTAACCAACCTCTTAAGCGTAGTGGCGCAACCCAGGAATTTAACCCGGATCGTTGGCACAGAAAGTCAAGTGCTTAACCCCTACACCAAGCCTGCCCCCCCACAGTCCCTGGATGCTTTACTGGTTTGAGCATAATGGATAAGTAATAATCAAAACTTTCATTGCATATACACCTCTTTCATGCTAAATGCAGTACTGATAATCTGGAATTAGATGGCAAACAGCAACATTCCCCCTTACATTTTTTACAACAATCATCAGTATAAGAATGATTAATACAGGTTGAGCACATCTCTCTAAAGAGAGATATTCCCTGTTTAGAGAGATATTTCATCAGCAATTAAAACATTGTTTCTCTAAAGAAGGATTTTTTCCAGCTTAATGCATAAATTCCTTAATACTAAAATTCAAAATCTTGGCATTTTGGTTTGAAAATTAAAAGTGCACATGATCTTTACAAATTACAATGTCCTAAACAATATTTGTAAAGAATGTTTGGAATTTTTATCAACCATATTTGTGTTTATAGCTGCAAAAGTTTTACAACATGAAACTCGAAAATAGTACTTCCTACTGGTGCTGTAGCAGTTTCCTGACTAAAGCAGTTACCGATCGTCTCATTATTTGAGACATTTCCAACAACTGTTTTTGTCTATCATTCACCATATCACCAAAATTGTTCACATTAATAATTGTATGCAAGAGTTTAGCTAGATTTTGAATATGTATACAATTTCCACCTTACATTCTGTTTCTGTATTGTGCTGTTGTTATTTCTCGCACTGGGGAACTGACATCAGCCCACCAGAAAGCAAATCTATTATATGGCAAGTTTTTGTAACATTTATTAAAATCCTGTGACTGTTAATTCATTATTTACCTCTTTATTGATGTATGACTACTCAATGACGAGGTTAACATCCCGTACTGAGACCCAATACTATATAAATCGTCAAGACCGGAAACTGCTACAGTTAACAAAGAAAAGTGGTATTGAAACCTTGTTTGGAAAAGGGATTCATTTGGACAAAAACAGTCTTCTACGTTGACCGGTGGCCTGAAGCCCGAAGCCAGTAAAATCAGGATCAAGCTTTTAAAACTTTGCAAGCCGGAAGTCTGAAGAGCCTATAAACATTTTACAAGTACCTACTATATAACGCTTGAAAAGCTTTAATTTGATAAATTTGGCAAAGTCATGAAGCAGCCCTCAAGTGACACCTAAATAAATGACATTACGGACACAACATGATGTTTTTGTACATGACTCATGAGAAAAAGAAATTCAAGACAGGGCTTGACTTCACCATTGCCCGATTGCCCCTGACTGGTAAAATCTAGTGTCGGGCAGTCTACTTCTGGTTCAAACACCACTGGTGCTCGCCCGATGGGGCAAGTGAATATCTTAAGACTAAAAACCTGTTTCTGTGACACTTTTAAAAAGAAAAATCTAAAGCTTTTTTGCCGTAAAGTTACTGCGTGGATAACGCTTTCTAACCAATGTCAAGAGACCAGATGTAGTCACACGAGAGCGGAAGTAGGTCAAATCACTCTCAGTCATGCAAGGGTTTGGACAATGTGTGAAATGTCAAGCGTATTGTTAACACATGCGTGTTTCGTTTCTCATAGCAACCATACTACAGACGGCAGTGTAGTTGTTAAAGTGTCGAAGCGAACGGGTACCTTATTTGCATTTGGATTCAATAAAGGGTCCAGTGAAGGAGATGAACCTCCTGATAAAAAAAGAGAAAAACAAAAAAAGAAATACAAGGAGGGCAGGAAACGATTTTTCCTGCCTAAATGGAAAGAGCAGTTCAAATTTCTAGAGTACATGTACAATGAAGATGTTGATTTTTTTACATTTCTAATTATCTTAATAGTCAATCATAATGTTTGCCAAATTTCAAATATTTTCGTAGCGCAAAAAAGACCCAAATTATTGACCAAAAATGTCCGGAAACTGCTACAGCACCAGTACAGGTCAACACCTTTTGCAAACATTATTCAGTTTGTACTGTAGATGTGCGATTTTAAGTTTCAGGTCAAAATTATAAATATTTATTTTTCAGTTCTTGGGAAATGAAGTGCTTCAATGAAGAATGAAAGATGAACGTCTAGTCTCAAACCAGGGAACCCAGGATTTACAGTCCTTATACTCACTACCGAGTGAGCTAAAGAGACGTCCCAGTAGCCGAGTCTTAAATCTGCAACACACACCTAATTCCACAACAGCCTTCTCCCCTTTAATTTTTTGGAGGAAGGCACACCCCCTTCCGCAGTTCTCTGAGACTGCTTGGTCACAGACCTGCTTGGGCACACCCTACCCAAGAGAAGAGGTCACCAAATGCTCCCACCCTCCCATTGTACACCTCGTCGCCAGTTAAGTAATTCGATGAACAATGAAGGTTGAACGTCTGGTCTCGATCCCGGGAACCCAGGATTTCCAGTCCTGCACACTACCGAGTGAGCTAAAGAGACGTCCAATTAACCAAGTCATAAACCCATTACACACACCCGATGCCACGACAGAACTCATGCATTAAGATTGAAAACATACCTCTTTAGAGAGACATTTTTAATGCCAGCAAAATGTCTCTTTAAACAGGTAATGTCTCTCTTACTCCTAGAGGGGTGTGCCCAACCTGTAAAAATTAAAATATTGATTGTGTCTTGTAGCAAAATCCCTTACATAGTGGAATAATCCACAAGAACCCAAATTCATAAACCAGACATTAAGTAAGTAAATAGATATTTATAAATATATATATACCCATGGTGTATTCTGTAGAATGAGTTAGATCTATCTGACAAATTCAAATGGCATTTCCAAAACAACCTGCTAAACGTCGGTACATAGATTTACCGGAATGGCCCTAAAAAGCACAAAGACACAATAATCACCGGAATGTCACCGGACTCACGCCATTCACGGATATTTAACACTATTCATTAATCAAATCATGTGTTCGTATAAATACATATTTATTTTCCAGCATTTCTAATAGCGTCATCTGCAAAATATATATTGTTGATTCTGATGTTATTTACTTCTAGTCTTCCTTACAACTTTGATAAAATTACAATACTAGCAGTTTTATCTCCAGTCACATTGCTGATACGATACATAAAAAGAGAAGATCATATTAATGTCGATCTGTGTCTAGTTAATTTATAGTGTGAAACAGTGTGATAATATAGCAACATCTATGTTGTGTTAATAGAATTTCTTTTCCTTGACTTGTGTACTTTCAAAATAATAATTTACTTGAAAAAAAAAATACCGTAGCATAAATCACATAGTTTATTCAAATAACCAAGGACTTATAAATATTATTGTTTATAAATCCTTGAAATAACCGAACATTCTTAAACAATTATTTATTCCGATGGGTTTACTTTAAGGCATAAACTGAGTTTGCTTTATCAATTAATTAATTTTTTTTTCTTTTATCCTTCAAGTGCGTTTCGGTAATTCTATACACCTATTTAATTTTAAAATGTTTCCACTTCCCTTAGCCTGGTACCCGAGGCCTTCCGATGTGCCAAAGCACGAAGGCCTGGAAGCGGGTACCGAATGGCTGCCCCCATAGGAGAATTCAAAATGGCGTCGACTACGGTGAGTTAGCATTGGCAGCATATAATTCGGGCCAGTTTGGTCAATTCTCACTGGTTCATTTTGATTCTAACAGTAGATTTCAACATTTAATGATAAGAAATATACATTGTAGCTGTTATTTTGACAAAGAACCACAATTTTATTGAGAAAACAGTGAGTTAAGCGATCGGCGAGATTGCGCAATCACACTGGCTACGCATTCACAATAATGAAACCTATTTTATTCGCACAAATGGTCAGTAACCACTTACTACATACATACAAACACATTATTAGAGGTTACTCTGTATGACTAGACTGTTAAAGTGCTATTAGAATGCTGGGGTATTTTGCATTTTCTCAAAATCCTAACTGAATTATTATAAAATTCATAAAAATCACTGCTCCTTCTACTTCAGTATGTCTCTGAGAGATATCTAAAAATATCCATTTGGCTGATTTTACGGGAACACCCGAGTAAAAGAAAGGTTTCCTGTACAACTTGTTGTACAACTTTTAACGTCATTTTCCTGTGACGTCACAATGCAAACATTAATGTCATAATTAAAACCCAAGGAAAAGTAGCATTTGTACAACTTCTGACGTCACATATTACGGAGATTAACAACTGAAAAAATCCACCGAGCTGTTTATGGATTATTGTATATATCTTGTGATTGGAGTCATGCAGCAGTGTAATTTTTTGTCAGCGACTTGTGTATGTAGATGCACACATTGTATAGAAAAATTGTGAACATTCTTATAGCACTTTAAGTATGCATGACATTCCTCAGAATCTCTGTACTTTAGGGCTAGTTCAATATACTCTGATCTTTTTAAGGCTGTGCTATTGCAATACAGAATATAGTGACTACCGTTGATTGATTTGCTCATATATTGAAATGTTTAACAGTTTAGAAGAAAAAAAAAGCAGCTAATAGAGGTCACTAATAACTAGGTTTAGAGCACAGTAAGGTCCAGATTTTTGTACTACAGGTAAATTTGATGTCAATGACAAGAAAATAAACTGCTTTAGTGTAACTGGATAGCACGTCTCATGCACACATTTTCGTTGCAGTGAGAAAGTCTAGGTTCAAATCCTAGGGGCAGTGAAATGAATTAATTTATACATTTAAATCATCACACAATCTTTGGTGAGCAAGTATAGAAATTGTTGATATTGTAGGCTATCACTAAAATTCACTCTTATTTGCATCCACTGCCAGAGGAAAAAGTACCCTCATTCTTTATGTTTGATTATGATCATTCTTCCATGAAGAGCAGGAAAAGAATGAGGGGGACGCCCACAGGGAATACACCAATCTGGCTTTTAAAGATACAATCAAATCCACTTTGTATATGTTTAATTATTAATCTTAATAATCTTGCAAATTAACTCTATTGACAATTGGCTTCATTATTTACACATCATCACATGTTTTTATGGATGTTGTTAATGACAATTATAGCATTATTACATGTATTTTGGTTCAGATTTTTAGTTTCTGTATGAGGGCATCTTGTTTTTAGAACAACTTGGGTATATTGTTCACCCCAGTTTATCAGTATATAATGTCAGTTGATGTGTTGACTAAATTTTGCCAGATGACAGCTTGAAATCATTGAACTGGGTTAACCCCTGTAACTCATTACAAAAGAAAAATCAACAACATTTACATGTAGCAATGGTCAATAATTATCCATGCCATACAGCAGTTTAAAACTTTTATATTCATGATGTAGTGTAACAGTTATACTATATATACAAATTACAATACATGTACACACATACATATGCCTATATTCTTATAATTATGTAAGGGGCAGGCTTGGTGTAGTGGTTAAGTGCTGGGCTTACGATGCCGACGATCCAAGTTCGATTCCCGGGTTGTGCCACTATGTTTAAGAGGTTGGTTACTTCCTGCTTTCATGTCGCGATATAACTGAAGAACTGTTAAAAGTGACGTAAAACACCAATCAACCAACCAAATATAATTATGTATATATTCATGCAAACACACACATATGTATATAAACACACATGCACACATGGTAACACACACATGGACACATACTCACACATTTTCCCCTATGTCAATACATTTGTAATATTAAACAAACATTTTTATTCACAATAATCTCTGCCTTTATTGTATGAAGTGTTGATTTTCTGCAGTCCTCTGGATGGTCTGAGGAAGAGAACTTAGGATTCATCTTTAAATACTTATCTAGAAACCCTTTTCCTGGTACTACATGTATTTCAAAATAGTTTTAGCAAAAATGTGCCACCAACATGAATGAAGAACTGAACACAAATAGAATTGGTAATCATCGAAATGGCATTTTTAGGTAAGCTAAATCTTGTTTTTCTCTCAACATTTGCTTAAATCAAAATATAAGTGATGGATAGAAGATGATTGTTGTATGTATATCCAAAGCAACCTCAATATCATGCTCTGTCAACTGTAAAAAAAAAAAACTCAAAATTAAACAAGCAAGATTTAAAGAGATGTTAAAAAAGCTGGACAATTAAAAAATGTTGTCACCAACATATACATATATATATTTTCATTTTCTAAAAATGATATTTTAAAGTAAAACATTTAACTGCCCCTAGGATTTGAACCTAGACTTTCTCACTGCAATGAAAATGTATGCATGAGATGTGCTATCCAGTTACACTAAAGCAGTTTATTTTCATGTCACTCCCTATTCAGTGACATCACAATCAATGGGTGCCACTATATTCTGTATTGCACTAGTACAGCCTAAAATACAAAGACCAGAGTATTGAACTAGCCCTAAAGTACAGTGATTCTGAGGAATGTCATGTATACTTAACAGTCTAGTCATACAGAGTAACCTCTAATAATGTGTTTGTATGTATGTAGTAAGTGGTTACTGACCATTTGTGCGAATAAAATAGGTTTCATTATTGTGAATGCGTAGCCAGTGCGGTCCTACTACTTACCGGATTGACTGCGGAATTACCGGATTGACTACGGAATTACCGGATTGACCAAAAAAGTTACCGGATTGACCAGTTTTTTTCAATTTTTTTTGCAGATATGGATCGAGTGATGTTAGTTACAGGTATTACGCGACTTTTTAGGCAAAAAACGCATTCCGGGAAGTTGTAGTAATAGTTGGAATTTCCTCCGTTTGCGCCGCGGCGTAAAGAGAGATAACTCTAGTTCCTTAGTGGTATGAATCGAGAATATGAATTTGTGTACATAGCTTAATTTACATTGACCAAATTACATGAATATGAATTTAATTATTTAATGTCATTTTATTTGCAGGTTTCAAATATATCAAGTCAATACAAGTCAAGTTGATCGTTGAAAATATTACAACTGGATGAAGATATAAATATTACAAATTGACGTTTCCAAATTACGATATAACTATAATTATATTAATGTTATGCTAAAAGCATGTATTTGCTTAAAGCTCAATAAAATATATATATATAAAATAAATTAAATATATATAAATACAGAGTATAGAAAATAAGAACAAGTACATTTACTAAACAACTTGAAAACTATCACGTACTTTGAATGCCTCACGGATATATTTACCAAAGTTACACAATTCGCGAATGTTATTGCTGCTCAAAAGTTGTGTCATTTTGAATTTAAATTTGAATTTGGATTTAAAACATAGAAAGCGTATTATTTTGTAGTAGTTGGTTATATTTACAAAATAAGGAGGGTCCATATACGTTCTGGGTGAAGTTCTAGAATTCAGATAAATATATGTCAATTAATGTATGATATATATTGTGTTCATCTTGAAGTTAAATTATTACTTTATATTTGTAATATCTGATGTACCAAATGACATAAAGAAATAAATGAAACAAAACTAAACTGAATGGTCGAGAGTAGATTATCGACCAAGTACTTGTCTATAGTATTGCGTAATATTACGACCACGGGTTAAATGAATGGATGAATTATCACACCTTGTGTCATTTAAAGGGATTAATTAGCGACACTTCCGACGGTCGGGGTATTAAAAAATAATGCTAAGAATATTTAGATGAATCATGAAACACTTGAGGACAACTACATTTTATCTACTGTAAAAGAAAGATTAATTGATATTCATGAACAATCACTTATGTCAGAAATTAATGCATCATCAAAAGTTGTTTTGTATAAACAACTAATTGATAAAGTCACGCTACAATCATATTCAACAAAACCTATATATGATGAATATAAGAAACCTATCAGTAAGATACGTCCCTCAGTTGATCATAGCGAAAATGCTCACTGTTAATAAATGAAATTGGTAAATATTACTAAGAAAAATACAAATTAGACCACATTGAAAACAGAAGAGAGAGAGAGAGAAAAAAAAACACCCCAGGAACAAGCAAAGGTATATATAGTTATAATATACAATAAATGATATCAGATAAATAGAAGCATACTTTGACAGAGAAGTACTGAGTGCCATTATATTTGTATGTGTAATAACCTGGATCCGCGCATGACCATGTTTAATATCATAATAATATCGCCTAGGCATACAACATAATCACTACCCTCAAGAATTAAATTAGAGCATCAAATACTAAATTAAACTTACTTGGGAAGACATGGTCA
Source organism: Pteria penguin (assembly GCA_035048485.1). Lineage (NCBI taxonomy): Eukaryota > Metazoa > Mollusca > Bivalvia > Pterioida > Pteriidae > Pteria > Pteria penguin. The sequence goes on along the minus strand of CM068585.1, from coordinate 59,445,172 downwards.
CTCGATCTTTGATGTTGTCTACGTGGTGAAAGATAACTAAAAGATGATTCAGCTCGTATAATAAATTTCCTCCATATTGATCGATTTATATATATTTCTTAATTACTTTGTTACCAATGTTTAACCACTGAACCAATGATATTACGCTGTCATTAAAACAGACACAATTACATGTATAATACTGTTATTGATTGTCAAATTTACATCAAAAACATTAATTTTACTACTGCCAATATAATAATAATAATCGATACATAATCGGTTATGAACATGTAGAATATTCCACTTTACATGTCATTAATTGTGTCTATTTTAGAAACAGCCGCGAACAACCTCTTAATTTGTTTTGTTTTGTTTTCTTCTTCATTTTATTATTAAGTTATTTAACACAAATTTGTTCAACAAATAAGTTCAACAAACACAAATTTGATAATGATAATTCTTTATTCTCGGCTATCTATATATTACTTGTAATAAGACGAATTTTGGATATTTTTATACAAAACTGGAGTCATGAAATTAGAATGTCACCAAAACTACAAGTCTTTTCTCAAATTAAAGATAATTTTTTGTGCTCTTCTTATTTGAATAATATTCTGAATAAGAATTTGCGTTGTGTTCTCACGAAAATTAGGATAGTGCACATGATCTTAACATCGAAAGAGGAAGGTATTTCAATATAGATAGAGAAAATAGAAAATGTAACTGCTGTAATTTAAATGTTATTGAAAATGAATACCACTTTTTGCTTGTGTGTCCTGTATATAATGATATACGAAGAGCGTTTTTACCAAAATATTATTGTCATTGGCCTAATGTAACTAAATTAAAATCTTTGTTAAATATATCTTCTAAAGGAAAGCAGTTAAAACTAATTCGACTTATTAAACACAGCGTTGAAACATAGAGTATCATTATTGAATATTTCTTTATAGTCTATATATACATATATATGCCCTCTGGCAATATGTTGTAAATTATTTGCATTTATCTTTTGTATTGATGGCTATGAACATTTGTTTAATGCCAATAAATGAATTTGAATTTGAATTTGTAATGAATAATATGTTATACTCCCTATAATACTATAAATATACTTTATATGCATTAAACATAGCCATACATGGGTATATAAAATAAAAACATGACAATATTGTATTGTATGTATGACTGTATGTATTACTGTATTGTATTATATGTATGACTGCATCTTCAGTTTTTATTATCTTCATCTTGACTTCTATTTCAAATCTGTAAATACAATAACAGTAAATTATTTTCATAAATAAGAGAACTGAATATCAACAATCAAGTCTCACTTAAGCTATACAGAGTTCCCGCCCCCTTTCCTACTAATGTCAATAATCTCTCTTATGTAGTGATATAAATGCATTGTAAGTTTAGATTACATTAGAAATGAAGAATATATACCTAGGAAAAAAACAAAAATAGCCAAGACATTCTCCTCCCATCAATATATTCCCTAGCTTTACTCAACATGCTTTATTAGCATGGCCTTAACATGCCCCCCCTTTTTTTAATTTTATACAAAGATTTTTGTGGTATTGAAGAGAAATGGGTAATAGAGGCTTTTCAGTTTGATCATTATACATATAAATATTAACTACTTGCCTATTGATCAATCTCATCTTATGATTAACTATATTCATAATAAGATTATGTCATGCAATACATAACATTTAAGACAAATAAGTATCTTATTTATATTTTTCCCCCAACAAAACTCCCTAAAAGTTGCAAAACCTTCACTTTCTATCATTTTCCACTACATGTATACTATAGAGTTCTATTACAAGTGTTGAAACTGTGGTCTATAGTCATATATTCCCGATTCATACCACTAAGAAACTAGAGTTATCTCTCTTTACGCCGCGGCGCAAACGGAGGAAATTCCAACTATTACTACAACTTCCCGGAATGCGTTTTTTGCCTAAAAAGTCGTGTAATACCTGTAACTAACATCACTCGATCCATATCTGAAAAAAAAATTGAAAAAAACTGGTCAATCCGGTAACTTTTTTGGTCAATCCGGTAATTCCGTAGTCAATCCGGTAATTCCACAGTCAATCCGGTAAGTAGTAGAACCCTAGCCAGTGTGATTGCGCAATCCCGCCGATCGCTTAACTCACTGTTTTCTCAATAAAATTGTGGTTCTTTGTCAAAATAACAGCTACAATGTATATTTCTTATCATTAAATGTTGAAATCTACTGTTAGAATCAAAATGAACCAGTGAGAATTGACCAAACTGGCCCGAATTATATGCTGCCAATGCTAACTCACCGTAGTCGACGCCATTTTGAATTCTCCTATGGGGGCAGCCATTCGGTACCCGCTTCCAGGCCTTCGTGCTTTGGCACATCGGAAGGCCTCGGGTACCAGGCTACCACTTCCCTTTGAATATAATGGAATAATGATCCCGAATGGTGCGTGTTATAAAAAAAAAGGGGGGGGGGGGAGGAACATACGAAAAAAAAAAAAGATCAAAACAAGATCGCACAATGACCAAAAAGGACAATCAAAAACTCAAAATCTAAATGTTACATTAGTATCTCTAACTGATTTTTTACGGGTGGGTGGGGGGGGGGGGGGGGGTGTTAAAGGTTAAATGAATTAAACAACTTGAATAAAAATCTAAATGGGGAATATAACCTTTAACACCTAAAAAGACTTAACTTTAAAGAACATACAGTAGCCATATAGAAGGCAGGGAGCGGGGACCCGCTGCAGTTATCTGTGGTAGGGTACCACATGGCAGATACACCGAAGAGATCCTCCGTAATTATACACAAATGTAACTATATATAGTATTTGTTAAGGTGTTAATATGTGCACATCTCTACAATATTGTTATATGCGGTATTTTTGTGGTCTCCATAACTCGACTTTACCATTTTTAAGGATGAAATTAAAGAATCTGATGAGCGATAAAGTGTAAATGTGGGATGTTGCTTCACATATCTCATTAAATAACACTGAATTAAATTAAGGTTTCTTATATCATGTAATAGATAATTGGTTAAATCCCACTATACATGATTCCTATTGTTCATGCTGTATTATTTATTTATTTATTTATTCATTCATTTATTTATTTATTTATTTATTTATTTATTTATTTATTTATTAGAAAATTGCAGCTGAATCGAGAACTACTTCTCGGCTTCTAAACAACATCTGAGTGGATGTGTGTAACTGTTTAGTCAATTGAATACCCCCTTGGAATTACGATTTCGATATACAAAAAGGGTATATCCAGTGGATTGAGAATATAAAAAAATATATATTAACATGTAAATTGTTTTTCATTTTCATCAAGACATTGGGTAATGCTTGCATTCGGTCTTGGAAAAAAATCATTGTGCAGCACTTCGTGCTTTATTTTCCAAGACCGACTCAAAGAATATCTAATCTGGTTATGTCCACAGAATAAATAACACTGAAAGGTCACAATAATAATGATTTTTTAAAAATTATTTTCATATTACTATTTACAGTTTGTATTTTCTGCTTATATTATCGCATTATCGCCCTCTGTTTTGGGGCGGGGCGGGGTGTGTGTGTGTGTGTGTTTGTTTGGGGGGGGGGGGGTGTTTCACAAATTTTGTTTTTATTTCTTGAGTAAGATAACTTTATCAGGGAATTCTGTTTGAGCATATGATAATCAAGTATACATATCTATTATTTTCTATTAATGATTTGAGAGAAAATATGGCTTTGATGTGTATATAGAGCAAATGCAATTTAAGACTTTTATGGTGATAAGAAAGGCATTGCAATGCTCCACCACGAAATTTACTCTGCAACTCCCTCTTAACCCTTTTTGTTCTCTCTCTCTCTCTCTAGCTTACGATTAGGGGTGGGAGAAATTCAACTAATCCAAGAATATTATCGGCTTCCAGCAGATCAACTGGCGGGCTTTCTCGCATGTTTCGATTAGAGTTGGATCTCAGAGAAAAGTGAGGTCATATCGGGAGTTTCTGCCTGCTGTACCCCAGAAACATGAGTCGAACATTTATTAAAATTGTATCGATTTATGTACAGTTACTTCCTCACTTTTCTCCTACACTTTTCACAGAATTGTCACAGGGAGTGGTTTCCATCGCAGGGTGCTGATGATAAACTATATGCTCTGACTGCTTTATCACATCATTTTGCATCCCTTCCTGGAGGTCATCAATAACAACGGAGGATACCTACCTAGATGTCATTAGTAACAACAGAAGATTCCTACCTAGATGTCATCAGTAACAACAGGAGACCCCTACCTAGATATCATCAGTAACAACAGAAAACCGCTACCTAGATGTCATCAGTAACAACAGAAGACCCCTACCTAGATCTCATCAGTAACAACAAAAGACTCCTACCTAGAGGCAATCAGTAAGAACAGAAGACCACTACCTAGGTGTCATCAGTAACAACAAAAGACCCCTACCTAGATGCCATTAGTAACAACAGAAGACCCCTACCTAGATGTCATCAGTAACAACAGAAGCCCACTAACTAGAGGTCATCATTTACAACAGAAGACCTCTACCTAGAGGTCATCAGTAACAAGAGAAGACCCCTACCTAGATGTCATCAGTAATAACAGAAGACCCCTATCTAGAGGTTATCAGTAACAACAAAGGACCGCTACCTAGATCGCAGCAGTAACAATAGAAGACCCCTACCTAGAGGTCATCAGTAATAGCAGAAGACACCTACCTAGAGGTCATCAGTAGCAACAGAAGACCCCTACCTAGAGGTCATCAGTAACAACAGAAGACCACTACCTAGATGTCATCAGTAACAACAGAAGACCCCTACCTAGATGTCATCAGTAACAACAGAAGACCCCTACCTAGAGGTCATCAGTAATAGCAGAAGACCCCTACCTAGAGGTCATCAGTAACAACAGAAGGCCCCTAAACAGAGGTTATCAGTAACAACAGAAGACCCCTACATAGATGTCATCAGTAACAACAGAAGACCCCTACCTAGAGGTCAACAGTAACAAGAGAACACTCCTACCTAGATGTCATCAGTAACAACAGAAGACCCCTACCTAGAGGTCATCAGTAACAAGAGAAGACCCCTACATAGATGTCATCAGTAACAGCAAGAGACCTCTACCTAGAGGTCATCAGTAACAATAGAAGACCCCTACATAAATGTCATCAGTAACAGCAAGAGACCCCTACCTAGAGGTTATCAGTAACAACAGAAAACCCCTACCTAGATGTCATCAGTAACAACAAGAGACCCCTAGCTAGAGGTCAACAGTAATAGCAGAAGACCCCTACCTAGAGGTCATCAGTAACAACAGAAGACCCCTAACCAGAGGTTATCAGTAACAGCAGAAGACCCCTACCTAGATGTGATCAGTAACAACAGAAGACCCCTACCTAGAGGTCATCAGTAATAGCAGAAGACCCCTACCTAGAGGTCATCAGTAACAACAGAAGACCCCTAACCAGAGGTCATCAGTAACAACAGAAGACCCCTACCTAGAGGTCATCAGTAACAACAGAAGACCCCTACCTAGAGGTCAACAGTAACAAGAGAACACTCCTACCTAGATGTCATTAGTAACAACAGAAGACCCCTACCTAGAGGTCATCAGTAACAAGCGAAGACCCCTACCTAGATGTCATCAGTAACAACAAGAGACCCCTAGCTAGAAGTTATCAGTAACAACAGAAGACCCCTACCTAGATGTCATCAGTAACAACAGAAGACCCCTACCTAGATGTCATCAGTAACAACAGAAGACCCCTACCTAGAGGTCAACAGTAACAAGAGAACACTCCTACCTAGATGTCATCAGTAACAACAGAAGACCCCTACCTAGAGGTCAACAGTAACAAGAGAACACTCCTACCTAGATGTCATCAGTAACAACAGATGACCCCTATCTAGAGGTCAACAGTAACAAGAGAACACTCCTACCTAGATGTCATCAGTAAGAACAGAAGACCCCTACCTAGAGGTCAACAGTAACAAGAGAACACTCCTACCTAGAGGTCAACAGTAACAAGAGAACACTCCTACCTAGATATCATCGGTAGCAAGAGAACACTCCTACCTAGAAGAATATACAGCATTCTTACGAAATGCAATACTCTCAAAAGCTGTGGAAATTTAAAACCTCTTTATAAATCAGTATGAAAAATTGTGATAGAAGTTACAATAAAGTTATTCAAACTGTAGCAAACTATAAAGTCAAAACACCATAATTCAAATAAAATACTAACTACAGAAAACTATGAGGTCAAAATAACATACTAGTAATTCGGATATAATGAAAATGGATCTGCTTCAGCTATTTCACATTTTTTTGATTGTCGATGCACAAAGATTGACACGTCGGATATCACAAGAATTCTTGGTAATGAAGAAGTCTCAATGTTTTTAATGTTTGCTTTAGATATATTTTGGTAGCCGAGTAGTCTTTGTGAAATGCAGTATTACTTTTTAACAAGCCATAAAAGTTAATGGTGCAAAAACATTCTTTCAAACCAATAATTAACGAAGTTAGGTCAAGAAGTTTAAACTAATTGATTATTGTATAACGTCACTCCAGGCCTATTTTACGTATATGGTAATAGCATATGCTTGATTCATTGCATAGAAATCTATACCTTTGCAATGGACCCACTCAAAGCAGTCAACGGGACCTCGGAATTCGCTGCTTCATCCCAAAGTACAGGACACCGGATACACTAAGACACAAATCACCAAGGGCATGCACATAAACATGACAATAGTAAAGAACACAGAAAAAAAACTACAACAAAAATATTCGATTGTACTGCAGTAACGATACCGACTTAGGGCGGTCAATTAAAGTAACAAACTTCACTCCATTGGTGTGGTTAACCGGTTAATTTACGGACAAGAATAAATACTTAAGGATAAACTTTAACAATTTTGCAAATTATTGAGATATAAGATGGTTTGAGGCGATGCACACTTTATAATCCACGAAGCCTACGGTCTCGGTATCGTAACTGCAATACAATAGAATATTTTTATTACTAATGTCGTTTACTGTGTTTATTTGATAATAGTCATGTTTTATGCACATGTACTTGGTAATCCTTGTCACACAGCTAGACAGATATCTTCTGTCTTCTCTTGCATGATTACTTTATTTGGGACCAAGACAAAGAATCAAATGACAACGTGTTTATATGTGGACAGCCTCACCATGGCGTGAAGCGTTAGCCAAACAGGAGACACATACTCCATCTGGGCACCTACCTGGTCTATACTTTTGCTACTAGTAATTCATGAATGTCTATTTTCTAGCGAGAGCTATTTTTGGTTTGCAACGAGGTTGATGTGGAGAGGTTTTTGCTTTCTTTGTCTTCTGTTGATCACGTTTTTTACATGTAGGTTAAGTGAAAATTAACAGTTTAATGCACGAAAGTAATGATTTTAACATAGGACGTTACGTTAAATATTGGGGGAGGGGGGTTACAGAATCACTTCCCACTTGAGACCTCTTTTTTGAAATGGTGGGGACATGTGTCCCTACCTCCTACTTTATATTTCTTAAACAAGTGCTTCTTTTTGTTTTGACCGAATGCTTTCGTCTGAAGAGAAATTCTCACAAAATCTCTTTAAATTTTTGAATCAATATGATATTTTTGGTAATCTACTGATGGTTGACTGGGTTTAATTAATCCTCTATTTAACATAAATATTGTTGTAGAAACTAATCGATTCTTTCCCTTTGAAGGTATATTTTCCAATTACAGTTTTTATTTTTTCTTTAGTGACAGAAACATTACAAAATCCATGCAATCTGTTCTAAACATTTGATGTAATAGCTTGTTTTTCAACTCTACAAACAGGGAACAGAAGCTCCGATAGACCTATAGACCTATAATATCTCGGCGACTCTTTGGTATTCATTATTTCATGATTTGATATACATTAGTTATTATCGAAAGTGTGAATTGTAGCAGATAACTAGAGAACTAGACTATTCATCAAAAGCATTTCTTAGTTTTCAAATTAACGCCTAAATCAAGGAAAAATTTTACTTGCAACAATGTTCATAATCAAATTTATACATGTAGTCAGTGTTTTCTTTGGAATATACACGTGCATTATTAGACACAGCGCTTTGACTGCTACCTCTGTAGCAGTTAGGAAAAGCCGTAATAACTGTAGGGTTGACAGACAGACAATTAGGACCATTCATTCATCCAGCCTGACAACTTGCATACTACGCTGTTTGATGGACCAGAGGTGTCTTGCTATGTCTTATCACATAGATCGTATGGTTTGTGAACTACATGATGCATGTTACACAGGATGCTGTGTTGAAGGATCAGATACTGGATGGTCAGCATATTATCCAATGGACAGGAACTGCCCCGGTAAGTAATATATACGTAGAATAATGATAAAAAATGATTAAAGTAATCCAATTTTACCAGGTTAGTGTCCATCTCAGTCAAAGCAATCAAAAAAGAAAAAAAATTTAAATGCTCGAAATTGTAAATCTTGATATCAACCAAAGACGGTTAATCAGGTAATATTTTTTGTTAGGGGGGGGGGGTATTTTCTTTTTCTTTTTCTTTCTTCATATAATAAAAAAATTTAAAAAAAAATTAAAAATTTTTTTTTTTAAGTTGATATGGTTTACGGAATTACCGTTCTATGGTGCATTATATTAGTATGAAGAAGAAGAAATGTAAAGAAAAATTATTAAAAATTCATAACAAATTGTAAATGCTGAACATCCCAAACACAAATCTTCATTTAGTGTGACGTCGACTGTTTACGATTTTTCGAAAGTTTCAGTAGAACTGGTACCTGACTCAACAATATAAAACAGAACATTTATATATGTAAAGCACTGGTAATGCAGCTGACGTAGGGATTTATGACGGTCAATTGGTGTGAACGATCTATTATATAATGTTGTAGATATCTTAAAACTAGTCATGTACAACGTTTCACAATTTGCTACATTTAATACAGTTGACTTTCGATAACTCAAACTCGAAAAGACCGTAAAAAACTGTTAGACTTAAACGGAGTTAGGGATGTTTCTTTCTATTAAAAATTAGAATCGTGACTTTGAGATTACAGATATAATTGAGAACAACACAGTATGAAAATTGTCCTTTGACATGTAGCATAAGACCAATTGCATAATAGCTTTTAAGTCAAATCTTCCGCGAGGAAGTTTTGTGACATAAAGGAAACACGTACGTTTGGCAATAATGAATCAACGCAGATAATTGGTCACATAATCTGAATATGATTATCTCTTAAGTTTGTTTGATTTTCTAGTTAATATTGTTACATTTTTTTTGACAGAAATATTAGAGTATAGAGTCGGAGATTATGTTGGTGGGCCGAAGCACGGTTCTCCTTTTACCGATTGTAGGATTTGGCTTGATGGCAATATCACTGCTATAAAACTCAAAGCTGACAACAATATCATCAGGATTCAAACTCAATATGGAAGCACATGGAGTCCTGAACGGGGAAGGTATCAATATGGTAAATATAAAAATATTAAGCTTGAACCAGATGAATACATAACAAAGATCGTCACTTCAGGTGGAAATTGGGTCGAAAGTCTTCAAATCTTCACGAATAAATGGGAGCATGGCACATATGGGATCCCTTCTGATATCACTAGGACCTCGCAAGGTGGACGGTTGCTGTTTATTTCAGGAAGACATGGTGGCTATATTGATTTCTTGAGTTTCCATTGGGCAAAATTTTAAAATTTTCACAAAAACGATTCTGATTTACTATTCACACCATGATAAGTGCATTCGAACATCGTCATTTTTTATTCATTTGAATTAGAAGACACTGGTAAGTTTACTTTATTCCAGTTTTTAAACAATATTAGTTTTTCTAAAAAAAACTCCAAGTCTTTCAGAATCTTTATGTTATATAAAATCAACAAAACTTTGCGCTTAATTATTCAAGGTCTTAATTTGAATTAATTCGTCTTTCTTTGATGGCGGGGAAAGATTATTGTTTGAATTTATCTCTGTATTCTTACTTTATCCGTGATTATAGTGACCATTATGGAACATGCAGAATGTTATTGCCCATTGTTGTGTATTGTTGTTTATTTGAATTCTGTTCTCACCGTAACGTAAACAACATGCATAACCTACATATATTTTGATATAATTAAGTACATACAAAGAATGGTAACTCCCAAATAATTTGAGTTAAATAATATCCTGAACACAAAGTAAAGAAGAATAGGCACATAAGATAAAGGAGCAATTAAAGCTTATCTGATTCAAATATACGACAAATTGACGCAAATAGAGAATGAGTGGACAAAACAAAAACATATCATTAAATATACCAAAACTGTGGTTCTATAATACAAAGCAATAAGAGTCACACAGATATTAAATTGTAATTACATGTACATAGCACTATAATAATTTATTGTATATTGTTGTTTCAATATTGCTATTGTGCATTAACTTTATTGGTCTATTCTTCTTTATTGTTATAATTTATTTTTTAAATGGTTTTTTTTATTGTTTTCCTTCATACCAGTATTAATTCATCTATGAGCCATTTTGATTAGCTCGGTTATCTGTCCTTCTTGATTAGGGAAGTCCGTGGAAGTAGAAAAAGAGTGGCAAAACGTATGCAATGACAGTTTATTCACTTTATATTCTCATTTGTATAGTCTAGTCAATTGACTATGAAGAGATATGGTCAGTGAATTAGTAGTCATCTTTATATATATCACCATGATATACAGAAAGGTAAGAGAGTTCTTATTAAGGACAGTCAAATCACCTATTTGGTGAAGGCATCTGTCAGATTTACGACAAAGAAATTTAGAGCTAGGCAACAAATTCGTCCGAAGCAGTGGGAATTTCTTATGTGCTACAGGTGTCGCAGGACCTTGGTTTTAAGACCTTATTAAAAGCTGGATAACGAAGAGCCACTCGTGTGTAGTTCTATTGTATTGTATATTGTTTTTGAAAACTGTTATTGTATATTGTTATTTAAATGAATGTTGTCGTTGTGTTCTTTGATGTTTTTTTCTTTTTTCTCTGATATATCATTTTGATATTATAATTATCAGGTATTTATATTGTTTGTGTTGCACATTTTAGATAAATATTATTCATAAAATCATCAGTTTGTTTTCATATATTTTAACAAAATGTGTAAAGAAAAATGCAAAAACAAAAAGTTTTATTTATGAATTCTAGATAAATAGTCAGGTGAGTGTCCCACAGAGATGAAATTAAACAGAAACAAAGGATACACTAAATGTTTACAGAAGAGGTTAAACAAGATATGGTACCACTCCAGCACCTTTTAATTTATTACTTGTTCTGGACTTGTCACTCAAGTTATTACATGGACATCAGTATATTTGTACTATGGGTCCTAAAATATCACCTAATCTTTAGATATTTGTTGCGTTTGCTGCTCATTTTGGAACATAAAAAATCGCTGTTATGCCTTTAAGTCTTACGTGCTCATTAAAATCACTACATTTGGTTTTAACCTATTTACCATGAAGTCATTGGCCAATCAGAAATCGTTCAGGACCGTCTTGCTGTAAGCTCTCCTGAAGCGTTGTTCCTTGTACCAAAGGGCCTTAAGCGCTCACATTGGATATATTAGAAGTACTTACCATTCTGGAAATACCCTCGTGAAAGCTCACCCTAAGACGTTTCACACTTTCCCAACAGAGTTAGGATTTTTTTTATATTAAATGCTTGCTATAAACATTGTCGCTCACCTTGTGTATTACAGAACATTTTTGGTTTACTTATTGGCATTAGAACCACGGGATTTACGGTATTCGTGCTGGAACTTTTTGCGACTCTAAGTATCATACAAAGTTAGCTGGCATAATAAGAATCCCTTCGCTCACGAAATGCTCACCGAAAGAGTTCTACATTAGGACCTTTGGAGCTTAACTTCTCATAGAAAGAAAAAAGAGGAGTTACTGGCTCAGTTATCTGGCAGAAGTCACCATAGAGCTATACAATACATGAATATAAATAATATACTAGAACATATATCACATTACAAAAATATTTGATTGTAGTGCAATTACGATACCGACTTAGGACGGTCATTTAATTTGACAAAAGCCAAACAAATGGAGTGGTTAACCGGTTTTACGGGCCCACCTTCCCACTCACCGTAACAGCAGAACAATCAAAGGACGTACATTTAAATATTTATAAATAATCCTCCATGTAAAGAACAAGGGTCAACAGGTATCGCATATTGAGAGGTCATTAAAATATAAACACGTAAGGTATTGTTAAATACATAATGGTATAAAAATATATGCGACATCAATATGATAAACCGTGCTCTGCCAGTCTGAAAGCGAGCTAAGACCCTAGATCTGTAGGAGTCCCGACTAACAGTCAGAGGGGACGAGGTTCAGGACCATGTCTCCTCTGAAAGAGGTTTGGACAAGGCCCGTCATATAGTCCCCACCGCCCTGTTAGTCAGCGTGCAACGTTCAAGTAAAAGTCTGCATAAGGCTGTAGAGGGGCCAAATACAAGACCTATAGTCTTTTTGATGATCTCAATATCATATTGTCTATTTATAAGACGTTTGATTATTTTATTACATGATAAAATAATGTTATCGGAGCCTTTTACTTTCCTTAGTTTATATACGAGATCACCGTAAAAATAAGGATGGGAAATTCCATTGGATACATACTGTTGAAAAGAAATATTTCCAAATTTCGATAGAACCACTTGTCATTTCATATTCGTTCTCGAAGAGGAAACAGAAGACATCTGACAAAGGTGTATGACACAAATCAACAAGGACCTGCACGCAAAAAAATGACAATAGCATAATGTACACGGAACGACATTACACAAATATTCAATTGTGCTGCGGTTACGATACCGACTTAGGACGGTCAATTGAAGTAGCGAACGTCACTCAATTGGTGTGGTTAACCGGTTTACGAGCGCCCACCTTCCCACTCACCGCAAAAGCAGCACAATTAAAGGACACACATTTAAAAATATATGAATAATACTCCATATAGAGAACAAGGATCAGGTTTCTCAAGGAGAGAGGTCTTAAATATTTATCACACACGAAACAATTATAGAATAATATGTTGCTATCAAATATGTAAGGAGACATCAACCTAAGTAAACCGTGCTCTGCCCGTCTGTAAGCCAGCTCAGATCCTTGATCAATAGGAGCCCAGACTAACAGTCAGAGGGGACGAGGATCAGGACCTTGTCTCCTCTGAAAAGGTTTGGACAAGGCCCGTCATAGAGTCCCCACCGCCCTGTTAGTCAGCGTGCAACGCTCAAGTAAAAGTCTGCATTGGGTTGTAGAGGGACCCAATACAAGATCTATGGTCTTAGCGATGATCTCGGGGTCATACTGTCGATGTCGAAGGCGTTTAGTAATTTTAGAACCAGCCTATATGAAATTATCGGACCCTTTGACCCTCCCTAGTCTGTACAATAGATCACCATAGAAATTGTGATGGGAAATTCCTCTGGATACATATTGTTGAAAATTACCATTCATTAGTAATAAATGTATTTATGAATACCGTATAGTTAGTAGGTCTAGGAAAATAACTCTTGTTTTCTTGGGTAGTAATGCGCAGTGAACGCTACGCGCAAGAATACCTCATTAATATTCATGAGCGTCAGTCAAAGCATTGTGTAAGTTAAAGCAGCTGCAACTTAAAAACATTTCTATTTTAAAAGGATTTTTACGTATAATAGGAAACCCAAAGTACGTTTTTCACAAATGTTGGTATGGATATTGTTGTTTATAATCTTAATATTTAAGTCCAAAAAGGTGTTTCCTGGCCGGAAGTATTGGCTTTGTTTAATTGAAGTTCAGATAGATAAATGTCAGATATATAGTTTCAAACTCAGGGTTATCGATTACTAAAATATCATCCAGATATCTAGAGGTGTCATTGAACTTATCAATAAGGTCGAAACATTTAGAAGTTTGAATAGAATGCATAAAGTCTCTCTCATAACAGTATAAAAATAAATTTGCTATAAGGGGAGCGCAGTTAGTGCCCATAGAAATCCCTATAATCTGTTGATAAGTCTTGCCATTAAATTTTACATTAATATTATCCATAAAAAATGTGATGGCATTACACAACTCAGTACAAGTCCAATAATTACAATTACCATATTGTTTGTTAGAGAAAAATCCAGATGTAACTGAAGTACAGAGGTATGATTTCGACTCTCTGTTGAAACACCAGCGTATGAAAGACAGCAATTTGGTTTTGTTTAAGGCATAAGGTAAAGAGGTATATAGTGTCGAAGAATCAAATTTAGAAACGTTATTAGCCTCAAAATTTCTCAAATGGAATTTTTCAATGACTTCGTTAGAATTCTTGATAGACTAAAAGCAATTGACGTTACTGTTGTTAAAGACAGCATTACAATGCTTGATAACATGGTCTTTAACTGAAGTAAGAGCGGAGGTAATATGTTTAGAAAGCACAGTTGTAGAACAATGACTAGAGTTTGATATAAAACGTGATTTATATGGATTTTTGTGTAGTTTGGGAAACCAATACATTGTTGGAAGATCATTTTTACCAATGCTTAAATTGAAGTCACACATAGCTATACAGTGGTCAGATAGGATCTTGTCTTTAAAAAATGGGGTTTCAACATACGTAGAAGTAGAGTTCAATCCCGTTTTAAGAACTGAAATATAGTGTATTTTTAAACAATGATAATATTATAAGCTGCTTTATCAGCAGGTACGAAGACATAAGTATTATGCCAATCCGCCATTTTCTTTTTTATAGACTGGACTGGTATATAATGTGGTTGTTTGAATAAATGAGGATTACTTGTAAAATTATCGATGCGAATATCGATAATTTTTAAGATTTCACTTTTCCAATCATTCAAGGCATGTATTTTTACACCTTCTTTTTTACACCATCGTTTACAATAAGTGTTTAATGCTTCTTCAACAGTATTCCAGCATTTAGTAAAATCTATCCTGGAAGGTAATCTACCCTGTAATGATATGGCCCGCAGGCTGATAAATGAATTTAGAATTATTGAACGAACAGGACGACGGAATAGAGTCAAGAGAATTTAGATTAGATGTGACTGCATTGTAATTAAATGTAAGATTTCCAATAGGTTTGGCGTACACCTAGTGACAAAGTACCTAATGATTTTTTTTATATTTGCTAAGGACTTCTATGCTCTTGATATATTGACGATCGACATTTGACATTTGACATCTTTAAAACCATATACACGTAAATTTTCAGCACCCACATAATAAAACCTGGTTATTCAATTAACATTCAGGACTTCCTTTTTTATCTGAAAATTTATACATGTATACCATAGCGCCTTCTGTACTAAAATGGTAACATACGAGACACTGGTCCTTTTGGAAATCATTCTGTGTTTTGTTTGTATCATCATTATTTTCACGCTTTTTAGTTATATCTTTGTTGAGGATATATGGATGAGTTGCTGGGGATTCAAGTTGCAATTCTTCTACGAAGCAAATCATTTCCGTATTAACCTGTCCTTTTAATGTGCTTTCCTTAACTTAAACAAACACAACCAGCAAAACCAAAAATGCAGTCAGGGATTAATAAGACATTATGACGAAAGAACAAAATCTAAATCATTTTACATCGTATTTCATTATACTTTTAAAGACTGTGCGATTCTTCTATGAAAAAAAATCATTTCTGAATTCTTCTATGAAAAAATCATTTCTGTGTTACACTACACCCCCCTCCTTATATTTTCCTTCCTCACCATGTAAATACAAGGAAAATCAAGTATGCAACTAGGGTACAATAAGACATTATGACTGAAGAAAAAAGCAATACAATTACTATTAAAAATTGAACAGTTTAACATCATATTTCGTTTATGCATTTCAAGATAATGCTCCAATAGCCACAAGTAAAAATTATCCCTCACTGTTTTCAGTTAGGTCTGTTGTATAGATCTAAACATTTATGCAATGTTTCAGACAAGTACTGCATCTATGTTAGTATATTAAGCTTGGCGTAATGTGAAACAAGAATCATCACACTTCATTAGATGTATTCTACGGTCTTCTCATCAGGATGAGCTAAATTACAACTCATCGGCGGTCTCATTGAATGTGTATGAATGCCAAGCTTCCGAAACAGGTCTGTAATATTTCGCTGTCATGCAACGTTTTCCCGCACTGTGATACCTCGACGTATTGTTATCCCGTTCCGTCACCAATCAACATATAAAAGTATGCAAATTAAGTATATTAAAAGATTATACAAATATAATATTAAAAATACTTGTAACAATACCTAAACGACTTGATCTTTAATTCTGTATCTGCTTTTAAAGACTATGCTTTATGTTTTCATAATTTCAGATATATACATATACATTTCATTATCGTTGACCCTCCTCCATCAAGATTTTCTCCACATTAAGGTTTTATCATGTAAACTGTTAAAATTAAATTCTGACAGAGGATGTTCTGACAAATATTTTGATATATGGGTTATATAAAGCTAAGATGTAGAAAGTTGTGTAAATCTTGCTGGAAGTTTGATAATTTAACATGGTACACTATGGGAAATGGAATTACTATGCTTTGACCCAAAGCAACTGTCTTATTTGGTCTTCAACAATATCCTTCTGATGTGCGATAACAGTTTTCTATGTGATCTTTAGCAGTATTGAGTTTTCTTGTTCCCTCGATAAGAAACGTGGAAATTCAGAGTAAACACATGATATGCAAAACAAGCTGTGTAAATCTGGATTGAGATTGAATATATTAACTGCCGTTTACAATTGAAACTATTTTAGATGTTATTTCATTTCGATTCATTTCGATTTCTAAACAATTTTCTTACGAAAAATTTATATTTCTTTCCATAAATACAACGATATTTTGGATCTGTATATAAATATATGAATATTTCAGATCCGGCTTTCGAAACCATCCATTAAATCCCGCCAACGGGAGAAGTGTATATATATACATATATATAAATGTATATATATCCACACTTCTCCCTTTGGCGGAATTGGATGGATGGCTTCGAAAGCCGGATCTGAAATATTCATGTAAGTTACTTCTATTGCGCTCAGGTATTATAATGTACAAAACCAAGTCAGTAGAAAAATCAAGCATAAAACAAATCTATTTAAAGGACATACGTAAATACCCAAAAGTATTACTCTTGCCGGATACATTCAGTTTTAATAAAAACCTAGATTCATCAGATACTTATTTTCTATACTTAATATTTTATTGATTCGACAATTTCTAACCGATTTAAGTGACTGTAGTTGCTAGCAACAGGAGAAGATAATTCTCCCCGGGAACCAGATCTCACTTTCACCTTTCACCATGATCCTTCGATATGTTTTCGGGTGACCAAACAATACACAGATTATTACCAGGAATAATAAAATATGCAAATTAGCGAGGTAAAAAATATTTGGACAGAATCAACAAATTTCCAGTCACAATTATTGAAACCATTTCAGACCTTATTTCATTCCTATTTCACAAAGTTTTGTCTGATATTTTTAATTTTTTAAATTCATTAAAATCAAAAGTACAGACAAAATTTTGTGACTATATCATATTTCCATCGACAATTTCGAAAATATTTTCAAACCATATGCCATTTCTTTTACCACTGTTAACTTTTCACACGATCAGTGCATAATAATCTAGCCAGATACTTTCAATTTACTTAAATACTCTCAAACATATATTCCACATTTCAGCAGCTTTACTGGGTGTCGCATTCAATGCTCGCGGACAATATGCTTCGGGAAAAGATTACAATGTTCTTCTATTGTTTGAAGTTCCTTTCTATAGTGTGTCCTCTTTCTATTGTGCGTTCCCGCTCCATCATCAATAGATTTGTGAAAAAAATATATAATACCGATAGAGGTATATAAAAGGCTATGTCGATAAAATGAAATAAAATCTAGTAAAAAAAAAATGTTATGTCTATTTGAGATCGTTTTTGAATTGTTAACAATCGTACTTCTTTCACAAGAAACATATTTCCTACTTTGGTTTATCTTGATCATCCCTGGATACATCAAATATTTACGTATAGTAGATTGCATCCCCTTATCTAGATATAGCTGTCTCTTTGTCATATCTGCCTGCACTTGGATGAACGATCATGCAACATCAGCTGTCTTCTATTATTACGTTTGTTCTATTCTTGTACATGATCATTAATTGTAAATGTCTTTTCCCTGCCTTTGTCTAAAATCAGTAAGCGTAAGTTGACATATAAATGAATTTAGAATAGCAATACAAAATTATTCCACATTCGAATTAGATTTTAACATTTATTTCAACATTAACACTTAATTCCAAAACAGTCTTGTATTTTTTCCAGACTAAAATCAAATTTAATTTCAAATAATTTCAATTCTATACCTTTCTTCTTTGTAAAAGTACATAAATCAAGTAAAACTTTCCACGAGGAAGTCCTTGTAAAATGATTTAAAAAACAAAAACAAAATAAAAACAAAAAAAAAAAACAAACAAACAAACAAAAACATGGAAAAATAAAAATCTCTCTTTTCACATATTTTCGACCTTTTCAACATCGTTCATTTCATTTGTTAAAGATCAAGTGGGAGAAATTGATTTATTTTCTTCTTTGGTTGCAGTTTTCTACTGGTTGCAGTTTTCTACTGGTTGCAGTTTTCTACTGGTTGACGTTGTTATCCCGATCTTTTATATTGTTTATAATTCTCATAGAGTTTTCTTCTTTGGCTGTCATTCTTCTTTTCAGCAATGTTGTCATCACTAATAATCCTTCATCGCATTGTCTATTCCTTTTTTACGATTACTATTATAAGAAACAAGTAACAAAGAAAGAAAGAAAGAAAGAAAGAAAGAAAGAAGAAAGGAAGGAAAAGAAAAAATATGAAAAACTTTTAACAGTCTTTAATTCAGATGTGGTATCAGTTTTAGTGAAAAATCATTAAAAATGCCTTGGCTTTATTTGTTTAAATAGATTTGTCTTCTATTGTTGCAATTCTTCTACTCGGCAATGTTATTTTCATTGTTTTGTTTTATTCCTGTCTAAAGCAACCGAAATAATTTTGAGTCGGTGCAGATTGAGTCCATAAGGTAATGGGGTAGTTACTGAGAGGTTCCGATTTCCAGTGTCACTAGTGCCTTTTCTATGTCCAATCTTTCGGATGATAAAGCAAAAGCCGAGGTCCCCTGTCGCGGTAGACGTCGCAGGTAAAATTCCCTCACAGCGTCGCATTGGTCCGTTACAAAGATTAAAATGTCCGCGAGATGCATCAGGCAGGTGTCGCCACTGTACATGTGAAAGTGAATAATCTGAGTGTGACGTAATATAGAAAAAACAAACAATATACATATCAATCAGAGGAGAATGTAACAAATAAATATCCGAAAGAAGGAAAATAAATGAGCATGTAGTGTCCTCGCTGACTGCATACCAACCTTGAAAGAAATATGAAAAATGGTAAATAGAAAGAATCTGCTCGGCTGAACAAACAACCTAACGGGCTCAAAGCATCGAATCAATATGCCTTCTTAGCAATGTAAGGGGATGGGGTATTCATCACAACATTGATGAGTTCCTGTAACTTGTAAACATATATGAGTGTGCATATTAAGTGGAAAAAGAAATTATAACGGCAAAAGCAGCACTTACTGTTACGTCTAACATAGACGACCTGGCGCGGTCCGTACCGTTCTAGGCTCGGGAACAAGATGTCCTGATTTCTGGCGCGATCGGTAGCATTATCTGCTTGGGAACAAGATGTCCTAAGTTCTAGCTCGGTCGGTACCATTCTAGTCTCGGGAACAAGAAGTCCTAATTTCTAGCTGGGTCGATACCATTCTAGGCTTGAGAACAAGACGTCCTAATTTCTAGCTCGGTCGGTAGCATTGCAGGCTCAGGAACAAGAGGTCCTGAGATTTAGTTGGGTCGGTAGCATTCTAGACTCGGGAATAAGAGGTCCTGAGATTCAGTTCGGTCGGTAGCATTCTAGACTCGGGAATAATAGGTCCTGAGATTCAGTTCGGTCGGTAGCATTCCAGACTCGGGAATAGGAGGTCCTGAGATTCAGTTCGGTCAGTAGCATTCTAGACTCGGGAATAAAAGGTCCTGAGATTCAGTTGGGTCAGTAGCATTCTAGACTCCGGAATAAAAGGTCCTGAGATTCAGTTGGGTCAGTAGCATTCTAGACTCGGGAATAAGAGGTCCTAAGATTCACTTTGGTCAGTAGCATTCTAGACTCGGGAATAAGAGGTCCTGAGATTCAGTTGGGTCAGTAGCATTCTAGACTCGGAAATAAGAGGTCCCGAGATTCAGTTGGGTCAGTAGCATTCTAGACTCGGGAATAAGAGGTCCTGATATTTAGTTGGGTCGGTAGCATTCTAGACTCGGGAATAAAAGGTCCTGAGATTCAGTTTTGTCGGTAGCATTTCGAGAATAAGAGGTCGTGAGATTCAGTTCGGTCAGTATCATTCTAGACTCGGAAATAAGAGGTCCTGAGATTCAGTTGGGTCAGTAGCATTCTAGACTCGGGAATAAGAGGTCCTGAGATTCAGTTGGGTCAGTAGCATTCTAGACTCGGGAATAAGAGGTCCTGAGATTCAGTTGGGTCAGTAGCATTCTAGACTCGGGAATAAGAGGTCCTGAGATTCAGTTGGGTCAGGAGCATTCTAGACTCGGAAATAAGAGGTCCTGAGATTCAGTTGGGTCAGTAGCATTCTAGACTCGGAAATAAGAGGTCCTGAGATTCGGTTCGGTCAATAGCATGCTAGACCCGGGAATAAAAGGTCCTGAGATTCAGTTGGGTCAGTAGCATTCTAGACTCGGGAATAAGAGTCCCTGAGATTCAGTTGGGTCAGTAGCATTCTAGATTCGGGAATAAGAGGTCCTGAGATTCAGTTGGATCAGTATCATTCTAGACTCGGGAATAAGAGGTCTTGAGATTCAGTTCGGTCGGTCGCATTCTAGACTCCGGAATAAAAGGTCCTGAGATTCAGTTGGGTCAGTAGCATTCTAGACTCGGAAATAAGAGGTCCTGAGATTCAGTTGGGTCAGTAGCATTCTAGACTCGGAAATAAAAGGTCCTGAGATTCAGTTGGGTCAGTAGCATTCTCGACTCGGAAATAAGAGGTCCTGAGATTCAGTTTGGTCAGTAGCATTCTCGACTCGGGAAAAAGAGGTCCTGATATTCAGTTCGGTCGGTAGCATTCTATACTCGGGAATAAGAGGTCCTGAGATTCAGTTGGGTCGGCAGCATTCTAGACTCGGGAATAAGAGGTCCTGAGATTTAGCTTCTTCGGCGAATGAGACAAAAAAGTCCTAACCCATTCATCATAATGGACGGTGAAAGGCTAATGATCCATCCGTTACAAAGCTCGGAATTTCTGTACAATACATCAACCATAATCATGTTTTGACGAAAACAAATCAATCGGTAAGGTCTTATCTCATTACCTGTTGATATTCTGTAATTGCAAAAAAGGCTAAATTGTGCTTCACCGAAATTGATAAATCATTTTCCAGAATCGTTTAAATATAATATTTTAAACGTATAAACCCTATTTGTTCGAATGGCTAAAACATCTACTTGAAATATAAAAGTCATATAGTACGCCCAAATGAAAAAAAAAGGATTTTGAATTTCGATCCCGAAAATTTAATCAGTTTATTGAAAGTACAGACAGAAGATTGTTTTCAGATAGTGGATATATTTATTTGTCTTTTACACTACAGCAATTGATTTTTGATACAAACATGAGTTGTGTATTTGGATGGTGACTGAGAGGTCCAAGGATAGATTCCCGCCATGGGCACACTTTCGGAGGAAGCGTAAAATCCGAGGTCCTGTGTCCGAGAAATGAATGTGGGATAGTATTGTATAGAAAGCGTCAAAATAAATATCGAACACTCCCTTACACATGCGAGCGGCATCGATTTCTGAAGTAATCTTCGAATTCGTTATCTATATCTTTATCAATCTCGGTGAATCGTATGAAACATTAATAATGCCGGAACTCATCGATCACTCGATAGGTACAATTTAAGTACTTTCTTCCGGATTACATAATAAGATTCCAAGACAAAAGAAATTCTTTCATATCCTTGGAAGCCGAGGTGGCCCAGTGGATAAATTCTTGGCTCGTGATCGACAGGTCCGGGTTCGACTCCCGCCCTTGGCGCACCGGTGTTCTGTCTTTCGGATGAGACAGTAAAAACCGAGGTCCCTTGTCACGGCAGGTGCGGAATGTAAAAGATCCCTCACTGCTTCGGATGGGTCGGTGCAAAGGTCTAAGTTTGTATGGAAAGCATCAGGCAGATGCCGTCACCATATACGTGAAATAATCGTGGAGTGACGTAAAACAATAATCAATCAATCTTATATGCTTGGGGGTTTTTTATGTTTACAATTGTCTTTTCATTCATGAATAATATGCTTTTCTTAGATTTTTTAGGTATATGTGTAGAGGCTTTTTAAGTAACTGAAGAATTATTCAGTCTGAGAGAGAGAGAGAGAGAGAGAGAGAGAGAGAGAGAGAGAGAGAGAATAGGTAAGGAATGTTTTGCAAGAGTTACCCTTCTTGTATTATAACTATTTGTATATTCCTCTTGATACATCGTTAAACATATAGCAATTTGTGATTAGAACTGATTTCATTTTGTATCCAGCATTCTTTTCTGGAACAGAGAGCTGGAGAATAGGAGTCATTCTCTCCCAGTCAAATCTCCTTGATAGCGTCCCGTACACAAACCTCAGGAGTAAAAAGGGTCGAGTCAGCAGACAAACTTTTTTGTAGACTTTAGATTCTATCCAGATATTAGTTATATAAATCAGCTTATAGTGTTGTTTTACGACATAATTCGTGTTGTTTTTTATACGAAACTGTTAAATTTATCAAAAGATCACCATCCCTGAGTTTGGTCGGATATTTTACATTTTAAAGCAGACATAAACATGTACTAAATATATGGATAGATAGAGTTTTGTTTTACGTCACTCCACGCTTATTTCACGTATGTGGTTACGGCATCTGCCTGATGTTTGGCATTAAAATCTAAACCTTTGCAACGGACCCACCCGAGGCATGCGCAGTGACGGATCTTTTACGTGACATACTTACCGTGACACGAGACCTCGGTTTTTACTGTCTCACCCGCAATACAAAACACGGTTTTCCCACGTCGGAATTCGAACCCAGCACCTCTCGGTCACAAACCCAGCATCTCAACCATTAAACCACAATGACTTTACTAAATACATTTACCATATTACAGTGTAGAGTAAAAACAATTTATAATAAAATTTTATTTCTTCATGTGGTATCATGAACGAATTCCTTGTGTTATACACAAAGTATACATGAACTTAATGATATAAAGGAACAGAGTTGCTGTAGTGGTTAAGCGCTGACCTATCGGCGCAGGCCATCCGGGTTCGACAACCGCACTGCGCCAATATGTTAAACAGGCTGGTAACCTCTTGCTTCCATGTGATCGGAAAGTTGTTGAAAGCGACATTAAATCCCCCAAAATCCAACTAACAAATTTAACCCAAGTAAAATACGAACTTGGTAGATTTCAATAGTTTGATTCTAGCTTTAGGTTTAATTGTATTACTGGGGTCATTACACACATGTTGCTGTTTCCTGTTCCGGTTTCATCATATTTGATATATTTCTCGCATTTACTCCCATTTTACTGCAAGTCTTACTTATGTTTACATACATGTCTGATTTGTTATTTGCTTTTTTTCTTCTTTTTTTTTTGGGGGGGGGGGGGGGGATTAAATTTGAATGGAACAAAATGCAGGTTCAAATTAGAGTGAAAATATTTACCAAAATTTGAAAAATCAATAGTAGAAAATTACATGTAGTCATCTAAGAGATGAGGCATTGCCATTCAAAAACTGTTTTCACTATTATTTATCATTATTATTATTATTATTATTATTATTATTATTATTATTATTATTATTATTATTATTATTATTACTATTATTGTTGTTGTTGTTGTTGTTGTTGTAATTGTTATCATCATCATCATCATCATTATTATTATTGTTGTTGTTGTTGTCCTTGTTGTTGTTGTTGTTGTTCTTCTTCTTCTTCTTCTTCTTCTTCTTCTTATTATTATTATTATTATTATTGTTGTTGTTGTTGTTGTTGTAATTATTATTATTATTATTATTATTATTATTATTATTATTGTAATGATTATTATAATTATTATTATTGTTATTATTATTATTATTATTATTATTATTATTATTATTATTATTATTATTATTATTGTTGTTGTTGTTGTTGTTTTGTTGTTGTTGTTGTTGTTGTTGTTGTTTTTGCTTTTGTTCTTTTTATTTTTATTATTTTTATTTTAATTATTATTGTTATTATTATTATTATTATTATTATTATCTATTTATTTATTTATTTATCTATGTATTTAATCTTTTTTATTTCATTATTACCATAATCATCATCATTTACTTCATCAAAATGTATCATTAGCAGTATTGATTTTTTACATTTTTTATCGTCTGTATTTTGTTTGATTCTTTTTTTGTGCGTGTGTGCTATAATTTTGTTATCATCATTATTTATTTATTTATTCATTTCACCTTTTTAATTGGATATTATTTTCTCTCGTCGATCCTTGAATGTCGTACAACGTGTAAAACAATCTGCAGGCTTGATGATAATGCTGTATGAAGATTGCCAACATTACTTAGATTCCTTGTGTCAATAATATTGAAACTGTTTTCCTGCTCAGTTTAGAATTCGTCACTTCTCATAATTTAGATTCATTTTGGCAATATCTTAAAAACAGAAGTCCTTTCTTTATACTGAAACAACCTTCCATCATAACCATGGATACAGTTCGTTCTAATACTGAGAGTTTATCTCCCTACAGACAATCGGTCTCTCTTGACTCGGATAGATTTTATTTGTCTCATGTCACATTCAAAGTCATTTCACCTGTATCACGACACCAGTACCTGAAAGTGCTGGGAATACGGACTCCGGAGTGACCTGCGCCAAAAGTCATAATTTTAACTTCTCCGCAACAGAAGAAGATGGGGGACTTCTTGTGTTTCGACGCATTGTTGTAATTTTGTAGAGCATCAGAGCTGAAATAAGTAAAAAAAAAAAAACTCTACGAGAGATTTAATTTCTATTCGTCATTTTCATGAAATCATATGACTGTACTTAGAAATCCACGAACTAGGGTGCAAAGTCTTTTGCTCAAATTACATTGATTTGTATCAAAGATCAACGGTGTCAAATTTTTTGTTATCTGCTGTTAACGACTAATACCCAAAATGTTGACGTTTACAAGTCCTTTCTTCTTTATAGTGTACCCAAGAACACAGGTATTTTCCGTTACCAATGTTTTATTACTCTATCAATTAAACAGATAAGCGAACATTGGAAATTAACTCTACAGGTATTGTCAGTGCATGGTTCTAAGCAAATCTTATAACTTTTATCATCTCCAGGAAATCAATACTGCACATTCGATTTCAATCGCACTGATATCACCTGGAGGGGAAATTCTGCTATTGGTGGAATTAAATTGTAAAATCGTTCTGCACCGTCCGTCAAATCAGCATTCCCTTAATCCATCATCAGAATCAACTGGTCAACATTTAATGGTGTCCAATTTGACGTTTGACGATTTATATTTTCAGATCATTGAGTAGAAAGCACAAGACAATTCTGACTCAACTATATGACAATGATTTCCATGGGAATGTATAAATGTATCAAAATATGAATAGTTTAACAAAAAACCCTCACAAAATATTCTACGGGCCCACATTCCCACTAATGTAGTTATGATGAAATACATTATGACAGGTTTGTCAATAAATTAGAATGTAAGTTTCATTCAATGTCGGTAAAATAACTCAGTGCTGTGTTTCTGGTTGGTTGGTTGGTTGATTGGTTTGAATATCCCAGGTTTTAATAGTATAGATGTATTTACTTTTATAAATCAAGGTTATAGTTTGGCACTGAGTTGAAGCATTGATTGTTTGAGGCAGCTTGAACATCAAGTTACTGAAGTTATTTAGGCACATTTATACATTTACTCTCTAAGCTAACACATGAAGTACTGTAGTTCTACAATGATATATATTCCCACATCCGGGTTCTGTTACTTCAAGAAAAGCTAGAT
Organism: Pteria penguin; assembly: GCA_035048485.1. Classification (NCBI taxonomy): domain Eukaryota; kingdom Metazoa; phylum Mollusca; class Bivalvia; order Pterioida; family Pteriidae; genus Pteria; species Pteria penguin. The sequence goes on along the minus strand of CM068585.1, from coordinate 59,418,927 downwards.
AAATGAATTAACGACAATAAATAATGGTTGGGAGTGCTGAAGGGTTTTTGCGGGTTGGGTGGGTTGGCGGGATAAGATTACTCAGGTCTAAAGTATTGATTCTCTTATTAATTTAAAAGATGATCCTAGTGTTACCTGCTACCCATGCCACTGGAAATTTTATTCGTCTTTTTTATGGGCAATTTTATTTCTACGTCAACTGTTTATAAGGAGATGATAAGCCGCATGATGGCTTGTCTGAAAATTGGTCCAATTTATGGACCCTGAACTTGAGAGGGATTATTAGGGAATAATCTCTTGTCAGTAGGCGTCAGTCGCTGCTTGATCCATCCGGAACAACGCTGCCCGGAAAACTTTTTCTTTTACAATCGCCCAGTAGCCGACTTAGGACGGTAAACTGACATTAACAGTCCATTGGTGTGATTTACAAGTTTCCAGATTCCTACATCCCCATTTCTATTAGGGACAGGCTTGGTGTAGTGGTCAAGCGCTAGGCTTGCGGCGCCGACGATCTGGGTTCAATTCCCTGGATTGCGCCACTATGTTTAAGAGGTTGGTTACCTCCTGCTTCCATGTCGCGATATAAGGGTAAAATTGTTGAAAGCGACGTAAAACACCAATTAACCAACCAACCAATCCCATATCTATTTGGAAGCAGTGAAAGCAAAGTGAATATTCCAAAACTAGGACATTTAGATATGTGAATCCTTGGTGTATAACCAACGTGGAAATGGTGACAGTACGTTACCGTATAACATGCAGTAATCACGGTACTTCGAGAATACAGAGAGAGATCAAGGTTCCAAAACTCCTCTGGTGCATGTACATTTAATGGAACATACATCTTGCATTTAACACCAGGAGCACCATTTGGCAATCATCGAATTCGTGGGAGATGACTAGAGGTATATTTTCCAATAATCTGAAAATCGTGTGACAGCGCGAGACTATGTATGGTGCTAACGTTTTCACTGAAACTTGCATTTATCGAGGTACTGAAGAAATCCTTTAATGTAAAAAATTGGAAATGTGTGACCTGTAGGTACTTTTGAGACTCTATTCTTTTTACCATAAAACTTTTTTCTGTCAAAAGCACCTGTTAATGATCAATAAAAGAAAAACGCTTATGGTAATTCTTTACTATTTACACTGAAAGTTTGCATTCAGTTTCATACTTTGTGCCATGCTTCACAAAAGGTCCTGAGAATGAACATCAGGGAAAACTAGAGGCGAGAATGATTACGAGGAAGAACTCTAAAACATTTATCTTATCCATTGATTTTCACAAATGTCTTGCACATTTTGATGAAGACTGCGCGCGCAGAAGATTAATTTTCCCAGCAACATGATATGGTCTCCCCTCAGTTTTCCAGTCATAAATGCCAACCTTGGTATGTTGCTGTGAATATGTGTTTGTTTGTGTCTGATTTTGTTTGACCTATTTCAGTAATAAAGACAGGTCCGCAAGAACCGAGGCCCGAAGGGCAACCCCACCCCAAACTTTTTTCGCCGATCGTGGACCAATGCTTTATCACGTTACCAAACGGAACTGAATTCGGGGTTTGGTCACCCCCCCCCCCTTTCCACATCATTTTTGAAATGTTTCCTGCGGTCCTGAAAGCGACAACATCTGATGTATTGCATATATAACGGACACACTCTAAGCACTGAGGGATCAATATGGGCATAAGACGTAAGAGAGAGAGAGAGAGAGAGAGAGAGAGAGAGAGAGAGAGAGAGAAATAATACTTTTAAAGTCAGTATTTTGATACTTGACCGCTTATGACATCGAATGTTTCTACTCTGTGTATAACCACCCCTTTAAATAGTCCAGATAAGGTGCACAAAATTAAAAGTTATATATGTTCTATATTTACTATAACCACTAGGCCGGTGACACTGCTGATGGTTCTCGAGGGCATCATAAGTCTAGTTTTTAGTGCTTTTGTACTGACATGACATGTATACTTCAATTTTTCTGTCATCAAATTGAGTAAATCACTCTAAAACTAAGGAGTATCTCCTTTATGCATAGCTCTGTCCTTAGAAAGATTCTTTGGTTCACTTTTCGGTCAGTTTGGCTTCAACAGTGCTCTTCATATTTTTATATATTTTGAGAATTCCAATCATTCGGCCACGAGCAGAAGAGATATAACTTGTCGAAATGCGCATATGGTGCATAAAAATTAAAAGGTATATATGTTCTATATTTATTTATACAGAATGAGTATCATCAACGCTAGGCTATGATGCCCTGTCTGACAAGGACCGTGACCATCACCAATGCCAAGCTATGGTGTCCTGTCTGCTAGCCACATCTGATACGGATAGTGACCATCACCAATGCCAAGCTATGATGTCCTGTGTGCTGGCCACATCCGACAAGGACCGTGACCATCACCAATGGCAAGCTATGGTATCCTGTCTGCTAGCCACATCTGACACGGATAGTGACCATCACCAATGCCAAGCTATGATGTCCTGTGTGCTGGCCACATCCGACAAGGACCGTGACCATCACCAATGCCAAGCTATGGTATCCTGTCTGCTAGCCACATCTGATACGGATAGTGACCATCACCAATGCTAAGGTATGATGTCCTGTCTGCTGACCACAATTGATACGGATAGTGACCCTCACCAATGCCAAGCTATGATGTCCTGTCTGCTGGCCACATCTGATACGGATAGTGACCATCACCAATGCTTAGCTATGATGCCGTCTGCTGACCACATCTGATACGGATAATGACCATCACCAATGCCAAGCTATGATGTCTTGTCTGCTGATCACATCTGATACGGACAATGACCATCACCAATGCCAAGCTATGATGTCCTGTCTGCTAGCCACATCTGATACGGATAGTGACCATCACCAATGCCAAGCTATGATGCCCTGTCTGCTGGCCACATCTGATACGGATAGTGACCATCACCAATGCCAAGCTATGATGTCCTGTCTGCTGGCCACACCTGATAAGGTTAGTGACCATCACCAATGCTAAGGTATGATGTCCTGTCTGCTGACCACATCTGATACGGATAGTGACCATCACCAATGCCAAGCTATGATGTCCTGTCTGCTGACCACATCTGATACGGATAGTGACCATCACCAATGCCAAGCTATGATGTCCTGTCTGCTGGCCACATCTGACACGGATAGTGACCATCACCAATGCCAAGCTATGATGTCCTGTCTGCTAGCCACATCTGATACGGATAGTGACCATCACCAATGCCAAGCTATGATGCCCTGTCTGCTGGCCACATCTGATACGGATAGTGACCATCACCAATGCCAAGCTATGATGCCCTGTCTGCTAGTCACATCTGACACGGATAGTGACCATCACCAATGCCAAGCTATGATGCCCTGTCTGCTGGCCACATCTGATACGGATAGTGACCATCACCAATGCCAAGCTATGATGTCCTGTCTGCTAGCCACATCTGACACGGATAGTGACCATCACCAATGCCAAGCTATGACGTCCTGTCTGCGGGCCACATCTGATACGGATAGTGACCATCACCATTGCCAAGCTATGATGTCCTGTCTGCTAGTCACATCTGATACGGATAATGACCATCACCAATGCCAAGCTATGATGCCCTGTCTGCTGATCACATCTGACACGGATAATGACCGTCACCAATGCCAAGCTATGATGTCCTGTCTGCTAGTCACATCTGATACGGATATTGACCATCACCAATGCCAAGCCATGATGCTCTGTCTGCTAGTCACATCTGATACGGATAATGACCATCACCGATGCCAAGCTATGATGCCCTGTCTGCTAGTCACATCTGATACGGATATTGACCATCACCAATGCCAAGCTATGATGCTCTGTCTGCTAGTCACATCTGATACGGATATTGACCATCACCAATGCCAAGCTATGATGTCCTGTCTGCTAGTCACATCTGACACGGACAATGACCATCACCAATGCCAAGCTATGATGTCCTGTGTGCTAGTCACATCTGACACGGATAGTGACCATCACCAATGTCAAGCCATGATGCTCTGTATTTACGTTCAAAATAAAGCAGATATGAAAATTTTTTTCTAAATCCGGTATGAAATATATCCCAAAATTATTTGCATAAAGTGTTATCTTACATATAAATCAGTACATTCAACTTTTTTCAAAATATGTAAAACATCGAATACTTATATACTATCGAATTGTTTAAATCTGGAAAATATAAGATCTGAAGATCGTTTTCTGTTTCTAATCCTTATTCTTTTCTTTTCTTTCTTTTTTTTTTTTTTTCCTCTATTTTTTTTTTTTTTTTTTTTTTTTTTTTTTTTTTCTTTTTTATTTCCTTATCGTTTATTATCATTATTAAATTGTTGTTTTTACCATTACGAAGTTATTATTATTATTATTATTAGTAGTAGTAGTAGTAGTAGTAGTAGTAGTAGTAGTAGTAGTAGTAGTAGCAGTAGTAGTAGTAGTAGTAATATTATTTTCATCATTATTATCATCATTTTTGATATTTCAAACACATCAACTATCTTTTGCAGAAGAATGAAAATTATACGTTCCAATAAATGGGTAGGCAGTAAAAAAAATTTCTTTTTTTCATACCGAAATCGATGATGTTGAAAAATATATTTTCTTTACAAGAGGTTATCTTTTTCCCATCATGCATTTATTTCATTTTCTGATTTTCTTAGTGTGTTGATGTATTGGAATCAATTTAGCCAGAACTTGGTGCACTCGTGACTTGGTTTGTAGAGATAGGTGGCGTCACGCACATATTCGTCAAGAGCTTGGCAATTAGATTCTATAATAGCTGTGTTGACACAATGCTTCTCTAATGACAGGCAAGTCCAGGCCTAATCCATAATAGGAATTTAATTGATGTCAAATCGAACGATAATTGCTCGGTAACTATGACAACATCTATGGATAAAATATTGTGCAATTAAAATCATATTCCACACAGGAAAAGATTCAATAAAAATTGCGACAAGTGCCAGTTCTCGGAACCGACCCACAGATCGTTTAATTGTCACTAATGTTCACAGACAAGCGTCTCCACGAAGTCGACTACGACAAAGAGTTGGTCAGACCATGTTGCCAACTTTGATTCACTACGTCCCGTGGTTAGTGCAGGGAATTGATTGCCAGCCAAATAGAGGGCGATCAAAATGCAAAAGCCAATTTACGTTTGATGTATCGAGGAAAAGAGTGGTGTATTCCACTGAGAATTGGATCGTATTGATCCCCATGTTATCGGTACAGAATAATAGACTTGACATGCAAATTTACAAAATTGTAAATATCAGACCAACCATTTTCTGTCTTCGAGAGATATATATGGGCAAGCGATTGTAGATTGCGGTAGCTATTTGACCAAATATTTCTCTCTTCCAGTAAAGCTTTATTATCTCTGATGTCCAATACGGGCTCTGATGGCTGAGTAATAAAAGACATTATATACAACGTATGCTTACTGATAGGGCACCTGTCAGGGGCGGATCCATCATCAGCTGCTTGCTAGGAAAGAGATGAATAGTTTGGAGGGGCTCCCGATATTAAATACAACGTGCATCTACTGAAATGGCACATAGTTAGGGGCGGATCCAACATCAGCTGGTTACTAGAGAAGACATGAATAGGTTGGAGGGGATTCCGATGTTGTATACGACGTGCATTTACTGAAAGGGCGCCTAGTCAGGGGCGGATCCAGAGTCCTACCAATCCTAGAAGAGATAGGAGTTGGGTGAGTACATATTTTCTCGAAAAATACAATAGAACGACGTTGTCATTTATTTAACAATGAATCAATACCACTCCGCGTCTGTCGCAGTTTCTGATTTTGACACGAAATTCTCAGCAGTTTATTAATGTTGGGACTATGCATTCCCCTTGTGGTCCTTCAGTTGTTACCTTCAGGTGTGAATTTAAATTTCTCAACTGACATAAACTCGATGCGGTCTGAAAAATTGTATTTACACTGAATTCATTTACACTGTTTGTAAAAGAGCTATATAATTATTTTTTACAATATTTGTGTGGAGTTACAGATTTTTATTGACATCATTTATCAGGATCTGAAACTTAAGTCACAAATTATCCAATCCGTATCAACTTATAATTAGAGAGGATTCAGTTGTCGGGGGGGGGGGGGGGGGGGGGGGGGGGGGTCTTGTTTTGTTTGTGTGTTATATTTTTTCATAAAATCATTATCTACTTTTACAAAACTTATTATAGAAAGACGGAAAAATCTGTTAATATACACTAATGTTTGAGATGTGTTTGTTTTTGTTTTTGGGATTTTCGATTTATTTTCTTTTGAGTTTTTGTGGGTTTCGTTCTTCCCTTCGTTATACATTTCTTTTTTTTTTTTTTTTTTTTTTTTGCTTTGCTTTTTTATTGTTTGTTTGTTTTTCGATTTGTTTTGTTTGTCTTTTGTTGTTTTGATTTTCTTTTCCTATTCCTTTTCCTATTGCTCTTGTTGTTGTTATTGTTGTTGATTGCTATAGTGTGGTTTTAAATACAGTCAATTAACTTAATTTACATACACATTTATATAGTTCAATTTTAATCAGTCGACTTTTGCTGAGATATGTCAAGGTATTACGTAACATTCAGAATTCTGTATCCATACCATGAATGGCGATAGAATTTAGCGTGAAAAATTAATATTAATGTCTCGCCAAACCTAATTATGAATCTTTGATTGTTTGCAAATTCTTTATGTTTTGTCGAACATAAAGATAATACGAAATTTGAGTCCGCGTAAATTCACAAGAATATTACATTGAATTCCTGTTATCGCGCCTATCCGCATTAATATTTTAAGTATTTATGATTTGTTTCCGCCCAGATTCACAATGATGTAATACTTAATTAAATGGATAAAGGTATTGCATCTGATTGGTTGTGACACATTTAGCGTGATCATGCCGTTGATAACAGTTTTCCTTACGGCACCACGCTGTACCCTTCTTCCCCATTCTCATTAACTTTTTTACACAAGTCTCGTTTCCAAGAAAATTGATGACGCGTCATACTTTGAATATTTCTACGAAAAGCAAAGTAATCATTAAAAAGAAATTATTTCCAAAAATAAATGGATTCTTATGGTTATATCATGGATTTTACTTTTTGAAGTTTGAGAATTAATTTCAAAACTGAATAATGGTCAAGGAATAAAATAAGGAACACGGTAGCAATACTAGTGAATCTGGCGAGTTGCCAACAGTACATCCTGGTTGTATAAGTCTGACTCGACCAATCAAAATCGAGGTAACATCCAAGTCAAATTCTTGTTCGCTTCAGTCCATTTAATCACTAATACATACCAGTAATTTGATATGTACAGATTACAATGTTACTTATGTCTGTGCAAGACAACATAAATATTATTTTAGGGGATGAGTGGGTGGAAAGGGTGTTTGCCGTACAGTTGTGTTCGAGTGGGGGTATGGTATATGCACTCATCTACATTGCCTCGATGAGAATATCATTTATTTCCTTCTGTCTAAGTCAATCTGTATGAATATAAGTGGCGGATTTAGAGCCCCCCCCCTTTTTTTTGCCACATATTTACTAGTAAAAATCCAGATTTAGCACCAAAATTGGCTAAGTCGTTTGACTAATACACATGCCCCCCCCCCCCTTTTTCCGGAAATCCTGGATCCGCCACTGAATATTATAGATATTATCCATGTCTGATGTTTTTTATTCCTGTGCTTGACATCTCTATATGTGTGTGTGTAGTAAAATACAGATCGAATGACTTAATAGTTCAAAGTAAATATTCATAATATAGTTTGTCCTGGTAATTATATTATTTCATTTCATTTTATACTATATTATTTTCTTCTGATGTTATCATTTATGTGTGTTCGTCTAAATAAATATTGATTTTCATTGCTCCTTGATTTAGGTCCACATTCAATTCGCACTGTTTTTTTTAGTTTTGTTTTTTTTTTTTTTGGGGGGGGGGGGGGTGTTGTTGTTTGGGGGGGGGTTGTTTGTTTTAGTTGGGGGGGGGGGGTGTTGTTTTTTGTTTTGTTATGTTTTGTGGGGGGGGGGGGAGGTCGGGCTTTTTTTGGGGGGGGGTGTTTTTGTTTTTTGTTTTGTGTTTTGTTTTGTTTTGTGGGTTTTCATAGTTATTATTACAAGCAGTAAAGTTTTAACTGGTTAATGTCCAATGTTACATTACCTATACCTGCTGTATCGTATATACGTAGATAGTGATTCTGTTACTACATCTGTACCCCGTATTGTATATGTTTTGTGCGCATGTCCTTGATGATTTGTGTCCTACAGCTTGGTCAGATGTCCTCTGTCTTCCCTCTCAAGGATGACCAATGTCCTTGGAATCGTTTATGAGCTCAAGCGATCTATGTAATTTTGTGTAGCATGGGATGAAACAATGGAGTGATACAAAGGAAAAAGGAACGCCACTGGATCAAAGTGTACTACGACACCTTCCGCGGTCCAAAGAGAAAAATAGAACTTCACAAAATATAGCCTTTACGATCCCGACAAAAGGCGGTCGATTAGACAATAAAAGTCAGTCAATAGATATTTTTACTGATATTTGTTGCTAATGAAACTGAGACCGACCATTTTATTCATTATTGAACGATTCATATCATTTGCATGTCAGAAACAATACAATTGATAATAGCATTAAAGCAGTGACAGATAGTAAAGATAAATTTCATCCACAGAATATCTGGAGAGCTGACCTTAAAAAGATCAAATATTCTAAATCGAACAAAGGCACGTGTATTTTGTTTTTAAATTCGATATGATTTATTAGAATAGTACTAGTATACGTAATATGTAATATATCCATATTAAATTAAAGTCATTGCAGATTTAGAGGGGGTTGCAATGGTTGCATCTCCCCTTTTATTTGGTGTGGGAAAATTTCACCAAAATGGTCATTTTCGACCATTTTTAGGGTTGCATCCCCTCCCTTTCCGGATCGGATATTGCATTAATCATGGTTATATATGTGCTAGACTAGCATCGTCACTGAGGAAGTTCTACGGTCGTTACGAGACTCTTATTACTCCATATGATATCTCGTTATCCAGACTTTTAAATGATATTCTGGACTGAGACCGATTCCGATCACTTTACACAGATTTGACACCTTCTATACTAGAAGGTTACCTACTTCGACTTCTCCATATATAGATACATATGGAATTCACACGATTTGACTCTTTCTACGGGGTATATGTGACAGGTGTTGCTAGCAAGCAGGAGATGCTCACTCTCCCCGGGCACCTGATCTCACTCCATCACAGGGTTTCACATATGCTCTTCAAGTAGACATATTTTGTTATTTTCCATTTGTTTTTCATTTTCACTGATTTTGTATGTCCTATGGTTTCATGATTTTTGGACTTGTGGTTTGGATTTATCCATCATCTTTACATAGTAGCAGGAACCCCCATTTCCAAAAATTCTAGATCCGATTATGAAAGCGACTGATAAGGGTTTTCTAGGCAAAATAATACAGTCTAAATTAGACATACATATAATTTCATATCATTTGTAACAGTTATTTTCATTGGTCAAAATACCTGTGACTTCATATAACAAGAGATAGTAGGAAGATCCTCATAGAACTAAAAGTTACATAGGATACCACCATACTATTCCCTTTGTACATAGGATAATGCCATACTATTTCCTTTGTACATAGGATAATTCCATACTATTTCCTTTGTACATAGGATACTACCATACTATTTCCTCTGTACATCGGATAATACCATACTCTTTTCTTTGTACATAGGATAAAACCATACTATTTTCTTTGTGCGTAGGATACTACCATACTATTTCCTTTGTTCAGAGGATAAAACTATACTATTTCCTTTGTACATAGAATACTACCACACTATTCCCTCTATACTTAGGATACTACCATACTTTTTCCTTCGTACATAGGATAATACAAAACTATTTTCTTTTTTTCATAGGATAATACCACACTATTCCCTCTGTACATAGGATATTACCATACTATTTCCTTCGTACATAAGATACTACCATACCATTCCCTTTGTGTATAGGATACTACCATACTATTCCCTTTGTACATAGGACAATACCATACCATTTCCTTTGTACAAAGGATACTACCACACATTTCTTTTGTACATAGGATACTGCCATACAGTTTCCTGCGTGTCGTATGTTTATTTACATCGAGTGATAATTCAGAGTTGTAAAACATCCATACGATGAACAAATAATGAAAAAGGCTATCTATGTCATTTATTTCAGAGAGTATGGCACGCCATATTGCACAAATCTTTTCCGGCGATGGCATATGAGTAGTAACTGTCCGAGTCTCCTGTCATAAATCTGTTCACCAGTCAAATTCCTGTACTCATGTGCCGGTCTTTCTGAGTGATTACATACAGAAGGAAGTCGCTCTCTCGCGGCAGCAATCGCATTAAAATGCCTATCATGCAGATATTGCCGTCCAATGCTCGTAGATGGTGGTGATCAAAATTCAGATAAGGGTGATTGGGACGCTTGTGGCCATTGATTTTTCATCATTCTTTCCAAACGAATCTCAGAAATCAGGGTAAAGTTTAATAGCTGGGATTAAGTCAACACAATTGAAATAGACAACCACAATATGTTATCTGTATTGTCGGTATAATGTAGAATTATGTCCCAGTTCGAGCTCCGTAAAAGATCAGTACTAAACAAATTCCGATCTCGATCTGTCTTCCACTTAATATGCAATCTTGGAACTTTGGGACTGCATTCAGTATACACAGGATCTACCGATTTACCAATTTGCTCCATATGCTGAGATTAACGTTGACTAAGGTATGTGGCGTCAGTGACCTGTCAACTGGGAATGCTCACTCCACCGTGGCACTTACTTCCAACTTATGGTTCATCCAGGGGTCCGTCATTACTTTTATATTTTGAATATTTTTCCTTGTACATCATACATTTCTTGTGTGCATGCATAAGAGTTGGGTAGCCCGTTGGTCTTTGATCTATATATATGGAGTATTATTTATATTTTAAATGTATGCCCTTAAGTATGTGGGTTGGTGGGCCCGTGAACCGAATAACCATACCAATTAAGTAACTAGCATTATTTCAATTGACCGTCCTAAGTTTGTGCCTCAACTGCATTAAAATGTGTTGTTATGTATTTTATTATTATTATTAGTAGTAGTAGTAGTAGTAGTAGTAGTAGTAGTAGTAGTAGTATCGTCGTCGTCGTCGTCGTCGTTGTTGTTGTTGTTGTTGTTATATTTTATTCTAATTTATTGATATTTTCTCCTTTTCTATTGTTTGCTTGTTTTTGTCTGTGACGACATTTAACATACGGCTGAATCGGATGCCGTTATGCTTTTTTTTTTCGTCATTTTAGTAATCTAGAACTGCAATAAGTATACACATTTCGCTACTTCGTAAAAGAAATGTCTTTTACTAATACATCAGGTCACTTCATGGATTCACCAGCTCATTTAAATTTAACTTACTATGTTACCTAATTTTTGGCTTTATTGTGATCGAGTTGATACTCCCACATTTTTAGCTGTAACAAGGAATATCCTGAATAAATTATCAAGACTTGAAATCATTATCTAAATATATGGTAAAACCATGTTGGACTGATTCATTTCAACATTAACTTAATTCAAATTCAGCGTATTTAGAATATTCAAAAGCTTATGCTAAAATCTAAATCACGTTAAGAAATCTCGAACTAGATCAATTTATAATTATCAAGAATACTTCTATATCTATTATAGAATGAAACTACTTTAGATATTAAAAACCAATTCTTATAACAATTCTGGTTAGCGCGACGGGATAATAATAAAAATTGATTTCCCTCGGCATGATGAAAATCCTCTTATAAACTGTAGTAGATCACCTATGTAGGCCTAAATGATATTGAAAAATATGAATAGAGTAAAACATTATAGAAGCTGATGCTATGTTACTTTCGCCCAGAACGACGTTATACCGTGGTAATTCACCACTTTCGTTGAATTTGACGGTGAGACCAGGGTCCGGCGCCATAAACTGAGAACAAACTTAAGTCAAAAATTCATTTTCTTCTGTTCATTAATGAATTATTAATAACTGGGATTTGGATTTTATTTAGTTTTATTCTACTGATAAATAGAAATAACTCATTCTACATTAAAATTTATTCGAACATTTGATAATGGAATAAATTAAAATGAAATTTTTGACTTAAGTTCATTCTAAGCTTATGACCCAGGCCCCTGGGAGAAATAAATCTTTCTTTTTTTTTTGGTTAGTACACCCTTACGAATGCCCAAGATTATAAATTGCGATACTTGGGATTTTATTCTTCTTCTTCTTCTTCTTTTTCTCTTAATTCTGTCTATTTTATATTTTCCGTTATCTTTTCGTTTTGTTAGAAAAACTTATAGTGATTTGAATTTTATTGTTTCCCTTGTGATTGTACTGGCGTCCAAGACATTCAGCACATTTTACATCTACTTATCTATCTATACGTATCTATTGTTTTGATCTAGTAAAATCTCCGCCGGGGAAGTTGTATAGAAAAAAAAAGAAGAAGACAAATGTACTATTTTGCTTTTTTTTTTTAAATGTTGAAAGATTTACACTGGAAACAATTATAAAGAGTTATAAATATGTATTCAGTTGGTGGGCAATAAATGTAATATAACTCAAAGTGTTGCTTTGCCCATGGTCTTGCGTAATCTGGCTGTGACACAATAAATGTAGTTTCCCACATTTTCCTATATTATGTGGCTATTACACTTCATATAAACTAAGAATTTACTTTCTTCTGATGTTATTTCTTTCTTTCTATAAATTTTTGGGCAATCTGATTGATGTGGCTGTCTAAACAGGAGACACATTGTCTAAAAACTGAGTTTCACGGGTCCAAGAACATCTATCATGCTTCCTGTCGATGCCATAGGGACAGTTTCGTGTTTCTTTGTTACCATCCCATTGTAGTATTAACAACTAGGTAATACTGAACTGTCGATGCTATAGGGACAGTTTCATGTTTCATTGTTGCTATCCCATTCTAGTACTGACAACTAGGTAATACTGAACTGTCGATGCTATAGGGACAGTTTCATGTTTCATTGTTGTTATTCCATTCTAGTACTGACAACTAGGTAATACTGAACTGTCGATGCTATAGGGACAGTATCATGTTTCATTGTTGCTATCCCATTCTAGTACTGACAACTAGGTAATACTGAACTGTCGATGCTATAGGGACAGTTTCATGTTTCATTGTTGCTATCCCATTCTAGTACTGACAACTAGGTAATACTGAACTGTCGATGCTATAGGGACAGTTTCATGTTTCATTGTTGCTATCCCATTCTAGTACTGACAACTAGGTAATACTGAACTGTCGATGCTATAGGGACAGTTTTGTATTTCGTTGCTACAATTCTCTACTCATATACAAATTCGGAACCATCGATGTCATAGGAACAGTTTGGTATTTTGTGGTTGTCAATTCTACAACGGCATGGCAGCTATAAATTTAGTATTTGACTTCTTAATGTAACGCCACACACGTAGTTTCTGACATTCGCTTTGTGAGTCCTTTTTGCGTTTGATATCCCTTTCTTAAAAAAGAAACTCGAGCATAAATAATGCTAAATAAAATCAAGCGACGTACAAATCCTGTTGTATACAAAGTAAAGGATTTGATTACAAAATAGATATACAATATATTTGACTAAAATGTAAAATGGGGATCATTCAATCATTTCACAATTCTCTAAATTGCTACCAAATTACATAACGCTATAAAGATGACTTTTTATGATGAAATGGAATCTAAAGGGTACATACTGTTGATAAACGAGCATTCAATGGTTTGATTAAATCGTGAATCCGAGTAGAAATTAACATGAAAATCCCATTTGTCTCAATGATTTAATGGCAGTAAAGGAGAAACTATTATCTGTCATTTTACTACGGCTAATGAAGCGTTCTGATTGATCAAAATTATCACGTGATATTTTTGTGGGTGATGGTACACCAGTTGGCATATCGTTTTGCAGGAAATCGAGTAAGAATAACGGTTATTATTTATTTCTTAATAAAAAATGAAACTGGTTTAGGGAAGTATTTAGATAAAATTATTTAAAGCCATATTTAAAATATGAATGTCACGTAAGTATCAAAATAATGTAAGGAAGATGTCCATTTTGTACAAGTAATCCTTAGATATAATAAGTTAGTTTTGTCATGTGCATTTTGTATTTTGTCGTTTTTGGGCATTAGTGTCGGTACGGCTCTCCCAAATCTTGTCAGTTAGTTGGATTCGAAGCCATAAGCTGAGAAAATACTTCTCTACAGTCATGTTTTCAAATCCTTCCATTAAACGATGAATTCATAACTGGGATTTGAGTTTCATTCTGTTCATAAATAAAAAGAAGCTATCATGCATAACGATCTAATTGAGTGTTAAACAATTGAATATAAATTAAAATCAAAATAATTGGCTTAAGTATTTTCTCAGCTTATGGCCTCGAACATTGTTATTACTTCTTATTTTAATAGTTAATGATTTTTAACCATATTAAATCGAAAGACTATGTTTGCCATAGCTGCAATACGAGTTACTTTCCAATTTTACATGACATGACATGAAAAAGATATTTTGAATCCACAATGTGACGATTGATTTCTACTTGACATAAGTGGTGGATTTTGCCAGCAGATAGGAGATGATTACTTTCCCCGGACACCAGGGATGCGTTCAGAGTCGTAGCTAGTAGGCCAGCCGCTAGGTTTAGTATAACACATCATTTTGAATGCTGTTACATTTAGCGGCTAGGTACAATGTCGGACAGTTCTAAATCTTCCTTCCTGGTTCGAGAAAAGTTTAGCGCTTTGTTCGATTTTCCTAATATTAGGTGAACTTTAAACACTGTTTGGTATCCCGGATCAACGCGTGATCGTTTCCGATTTAATTTTTACTTTTGATTGGGTTATCAAGCAAAAACGGAGAATAGAAAGCAAAAAAAATTAGTGTCCGCCATTTTGAATTTGAAAGCAAACATAAAAAATAAAACTGGGTTTTGCTAAGTAGCGGCTAGGCGAGCAGAGCGTTCAGTTACCGAGCAGAGCTAGCTGCTACGTAGCCGCTACGATTCTGAATGCACCTTCGATGTCACTCCTTTTGGAAGGGTTCTTCGACACCAGATGTCCTCCCGGGCATCTGGTCTCACCTCGATTTAATTAGGGTTCGTATTTTTCTGAATATGACACAATGCACGATATTGCCCATTATATCATGGAATACGAGATATGGGTAATCCTTTAGCACTTTTTCGTGGTTTACTTCCTATTTTTATCTTTTATTTATTTATTCTTAATAATTTTTTGTCCTTTTTGCCATTCAGTTTCATTTTCACGACTACTGAATTGGTTTTATCTATCAATTTAACATTCAATCGTAATATACATGGAAAAAATAAAAAAGTGGCTTATGACAACCTTGGTGTATGTTTCACATAATTTCAGATTGGTACATGTGATGTCAACATCATAGAAGGAAGAAGGCGAGAAGATGTCACATTCAGCAGTAAGGGGAAGTCGTCACGGACATAACGGGTTCAACACGTTTATAGTCATCAATGTGTGCCAGCACATCAAAGGTAAAACTCTAATTATAATGTTAATGATCAATGGTGTACTGAATACGCTCGGCCAGAGGCAGTGTAGAAACATATCGCTTCAACCAGTTTGTTTCTTTTACCATATGTTAGTGTATATATTATTACCCATTCACGAATGTAGGACAAGAGAAATATCATTGTTCACATTTCTTTGAGGGCATGTATTCCGATTATCATTGACAAAGTGTTGGAAAATGGAGGTCGAAAATGATTATTGATCGTATAAAGAATTGATAAGATATTTCTGATACTGAAAATACTGTCTGCCTTTTACCAGTCTAGAATGAATTAAAGTGTGGTATCATTTACATTCTTGTTAGATAATGTAAAATGCGAAAGTAACTGTTAAGCGCTTGGCTTGCGGCGCCGACGACCCAGGTTCGATTCCCGGGTTGCGTCACTATGTTTAAGAGGTTGGTAACCTCCTGCTTCCATGTCGCGATATAACTGAAATATCGTTGAAAGCGACGTAAAACACCAATCAACCAACCAACCAACGACAGTAACTGGTGTCACATGACTATGGCACTAAAAACAATGTACCACAGTTGACATTCACGGACCACTTTCTCTACCTCCTCTGGTCGGGAAGTATTTGTATCTCTCAAATAAACCTTGAATAAAAATTTACATCAATGATTAAACAATGACTAAACTTTCAAGAATACCATTTTTTTTTTTTTTTTTTTTTTTTTTTTTTTGCAGTGAAAATAAGAATGTGTCATTCGCATGAAATTTTTAAGTGAAATGGATTTGTTGTTGTAATTTAAGCGACAGGCCTTAGGACGAGAAGTTGATTTAGTATATCATATGGTCCCACGTGAAAAGGAACGCACTTACCGCATTACGGATTACTTGTCACGTGTATCGGAGCGCCATTTACATCTATTATACATGTAGATATGATGCTTCGATGCGCATAATTCAAATCATCGGAATTGTCAAACGTTTAATGTATCTTACGCTAGTGTGTGAACAAATAGTTACAAGGTCGTAAGGGAAACTGCAGAAGTAGGTTACGAAAGGGTTACGAGCCATTCTCGAAGTCGGCGCGACATCACTGGCTTTATTGCTCTACGTAGATACCCGAGGAGTCTGTCAATGATAGTTGATGTAAAAGTCGGGGTTTATCGTTAGCGTCAATACAAGTTTAAGCTATTCTGAATCAGTTCTAAAGGGGTTTTATTATAAAATACGATAGGAAATGTGTAAAACATGTATTCAAAATTTACTTATTTGAATGACAAAATATTTTAATTACTTCTTTTTACCAAAATTTCTCCCGGAATATGCATTGCTCTTTATGATAAAGTCCGATGCTTTACCTCAGTTGTTCCGAATGCTCTTTATTAAATACCCGGATGTCAGACTTCCAGAATGTCATACTTTTTATCATTTCTCATGCTTTATTCCTGCTCAGACAACTGACCTAAAATGTTACCAACTTGCATGCTTGATGGACACCACGTGACCAGCCTTATATATAAGCACTTCACAAAGATGCACATTTTGCTAAGATATTTCCATTAAATCGGTACTTGCATAAGACGTACCTTAATAACTGTTTCTATATATAACTATAAAGAGAATGCAAACAGAGAAACACAAGTGTAATAAAGGAACAATCAAATTGTGGATTACAGATTAAGGGGTCACTTTTTGTCGACGCACGTGCTTGTGAAAATGTAAACACTGGTCTGTAAAATTGCTGTCCAGTTCTTTAGAGTTTAAATACGTCAAACTTCGATAGGATTTCCTGAAATAATAGATGTCTGCTGTACGTGTACAGACAAATAAATTGTGGTTCCATACACCTCTTGCATTCACAGACTTTCCTCGTAACGTTCGTCAATATGGTGTAAATGAGATATACAAGAGAAAATCATATTATCATACATTGTATGGAATGAGATATTTGTCTACAGGCGTAAAATACAACTGAGTGTTGGGTAAATAAATTCAAGACAGCGACGTTACGATAGACGCTGATTCGATTTTTCCTGAAATTCAAATACATCTGCTGAGACAGTTTATACGTCACTACATCAAACAATTCACGGAATGATTTATTCAATGTAGGTAATGGAAGTCCCCGATATTCAAGGCGTATTCCATTAAAATGATTGATGATATTATTTTTACTTCAAAACTGTATCTAGTATATGAAGCGAAATCCCTATTCCGTAGAAGTCGATTTCAGATTTTCTGTGGATTTTATTAACTCTAAGCGTTCGAGTTAATTGCGAGTATGGCATTTACGCTGATTCATTTTAAACGAAGCCGTCCACTAACATCCAGGATAAATTTGGTAGAAATATATAATAATTGATTTTACTTTTTGATAGTTTTAGATGTTACAACATTCAAGTTCTTCAATTGTAATTCTTGGGCTTACAAGTTATCATCAATATTAAATAATTATCACTCAAGTTTGTGGCCCATTTATAGCTATGTACACAAAACACCCTTAGACTTCCAAAGGGAAGCGCACAGGTTATAATACAATTGTCAGTGGCGGATCCAGGATTTCCGAAAAAGGGGGAGGAGGTGGAGGCACATATTCAAATCAAGCAGTAACCAAATCACTCAGCCATTCCCGGTACCAAATATGGAGATTTCTTGTAAATAGGTGGCGAAATGGGTGCCCCCCCCCCCACCCGCTTCTAAATCCATCACTAGTTATAATACAATTATCGTTTGTGAACTGTCACATTCTAATAAAGTTTTTAGAAGTAGTGATGTGCTCACTTAAAAAATTTAGTCGAATTTGAAGGTTAGCAAACGACACAATACAGAAACTGTTTGATATTACAAATTTTCGGCCTAACGATATAAATAGCTATGTAAAATCATTCACTGTATGTCATGCATGCTGCAGTATCAGTTTATATAGATATTAATTATTTATTATAACCTCCCGGATACCCGGTATCTCCTACGGGGTAAAATGCCATAAAGTTGTATTCGTGAAGAATTTTAATAAAGACAATGTTCTATTATAGATTGTAAATTGACTATTAAAAACTACGGAATCTCCTGGTATTGTTTTAGGACTAATTTTGGAATAGTAATTTAAAATGCAATGACATTGTTTATTTTAAACATATTTTATTTCATTCTGATAACATGAAATAGGCTTAGGCAAAAGTTATTACAACATTACAATAGCCTTCTCCTTATCATATACAACATATAGTTGTCAAGATGGCAACTTATAACATATGTACAACATATTAAGTGCAAGTTTCTGAACATACATGTATAATATTGTATGGTAATAATGAATTAAAATGATAACACATCTTACTACAAGAGAAAGAGAGAAAGATGAATAGAGAGAGAGAGAGAAGAAGAAGAAGAAGAAGAAGAAGAGAGAGGGAATTCTGGTACGATAACTTTAACTGGCTTTAATACGCTGTTATAGATCTATGAAAATCGTTTGCTTTATATAATCTTGAACTGATAACATAATCAATTCTTTTTGTTTTACCATCCTCTTTTCCAAATAAAAGTGTTGCAATATCGAGGGGATAAAACATATGTAACTTTTCAAGTAGACTGGTTCTTTGATTCTTGTACAATATGCATTCTAGTAAATAATGTGATACGTCTTCTTCTGCCGCACCACATAAACAACGGGGCGAATTAATAAGATTTACTCTAAATAGATCATAGTTAAGATTGCTGCACATATTACGAAGTCTGGTTAAGATGATGATCAATTTTCTGTTTCCTATATAAAACTAATCAGGTACAATATGAATGTCACTTTTAGAGCGTAGATAATACTTAAATTGATCAGAATTAAAATATGTCTTATTTCTGGATCGATGACATTGTTGCACTGGACACCAGAAGAGAGACCGGATGCCGGGAAGTTAATGAAGGTAATAATTAATATGAATGAATAACGTCCCAATTTTGAGATATAAATGGCTTTTAGGAAATTTATCATCTGGTACTAGTATACGTCTTTCAAAACATTTTTAAGTAATCTAAGTTTTTGTGCAACAAAGCTTTAAACATGAAATTTTGATGACTGCCGTTTCTGATTGATTGATTCATTGAATGATTGATTATTGTTTTACGTCACTCCACGATTATTTCACGTACATGGTGACGGCGTCTGCCTGATGTATGGCAAACATTAAAATGTATGCATTTGAAACGGATCTATCCTAAACAGTGAAAGATATTTTACGGGCCACGCCTACCGCGAAGCGGGGTTTCGGTTTTTCATGTCTCATCCGAAAGACAGGACACCGGTTCGCCCACGGCGGGAGTCAAACCCAGGACCTCTCGGTCACGAGCCGAGCACCTTATCTAATTAGATACACCAGTTTCTGCCGTTTTTGCATTGTTGCAATATGAATTTAAGTTTACATAAAGGGATAATGCGTAAATATGTCATTGTTTTACGCCATTAGCTTATGTGGTAGTCAGATTACACACTGCAGTAAAATTTGAATATGGCAACTGCAACACTTATTTTAAAACATTGGTGATAGCAGGCATCAAAAACGAGAAATTATTCCTTCTCCCTCGGGTGTCCATGTCCCCAAGAATTAGTATATAATTGGGGTGGGTTCAGTGGGTTTTTTTATTTATCAAATTTATATACATATCTATTTATCTTTTTTATGTATTTTTTTTTTTTTTTGGGGGGAGGGGGGGGGGGGAGGGGAGGGTTTATTTGGGGTTTTTTTTTTAATTATTTATTTATTCATTTTATTTATTTATTTTTGTTGTTGTTGTTGTCTTTTTTTTTTTTTTTTTGTTTTTTTTTTTTTTGTTTTTTGTTTTGGTTTTTTTTTTTTTTTTTTTTTTTTGTTTTTTTTTTTTTTGTTTTTTTTTTTTATTATTATTATTTTTTTTTTCTTTTTTTGGTTTTGGGTTTGTTCGTTTTTATTAATATTAATATTAATATTATTATTATTATTATTATTATTATTATTATTATTATTATTATTATTATTATAGATATTTTTATTACGCTTTCAACATTTTGTCCAGGTTTATCACGACATGGAAACTGGAGGTAACCAACTTCTTAAACCCGGAAATCGAACCCGCACAGTCTGCACTGCAAGCCAAGCGCTTAACTACAACACAGAAATAAAAAAAAACATAAACCTCCACTGTACACATCAGATACCAAATACGTTTGTAATAATAGTTCATGGTAGTAAAGGGTCATATATCAGCTCATGTTTTAGAACAAGTATTGAGGCTTTTACTATATTAGGTATTGTTTATTGAACACTTGTGAGATGTAAAACAAAGCACGAGAAATGGTCCTGTATAGCATCTTCAGATAGAATCCAACAGGTTTCCGATTCCCTTCCAAGCTCATAACGCCTGTAGATTTACTTATCACTGTAGAGCTATGAAATATCATAAAATAGGGAACAATTAATTAGCTTCTCTACAGAATAATGGAAGGCAACAGTGCTGTGTATGCCCCGCTTGGAATTATTACGCAAGGTGCATTATTTATTGACAGATTTGTGAAATATCATAAAATAACAGAAATTATTCTGCGGCATGTTGCCTATGAAATCGTACAAAGACGTGTGATGTCTTGATTTATGATTTGATTTTCTCCAGTTTTAGAAATAATGTTATCCGTTGTTTGTTATACGAGGACTACTTAAGTCTGCGATTTTAATATATTAAATGTAGAATTACACATGCTTATGGTTTATCGTGTACAAGTGGAAAAAAAACTCTGGAACTGAGGGCAGCAGATTTCAGGTTCTGTAAAATTTTGAATCACCTCTCTCACTCTCTCTCAAGTAGAGCTTTGTTGACCTAGTGACCTACATGTCCAGAATCGTGATGGAACCCTCTCTACAATTTCTACAAAGTCTATCCGCGACATCGGAACCACATAGGTGAGCTGTGGAAATGTGGTACTAGTGTTGGTGGTCCAGTGGGTTTAAGCACTGTTAATGAACTCGTTGCAGTCCGGCACCTTTGTCAATTATGTCAAATGTACGGTAATTTGAATATCTATTCTTTGAAATGATATGGAGATATCCGGTTGGATCAATAATTAATGCTCTCACGTTTTATTCAAGGGAGAAATTCCGCTTAAACCTTCTGGGAAAAGATAGTGTGCATCTATTGTTGCACATTATCATGATGGATGACGTCAGCCACTTTGTTCCTCTGGGGTAAACGTGATTGTACAGTCGCCAATATGACCACAGACGTGAGGCGAAGATGCCGTAACTATAATATGCCCTGGCAGGATTGACTGATTGATTGATGATGATTATTATTGAGTCACTTTATGATTATTTCACTTATATGGTGACATCGTTCTGATGCACTGAATAGGAATTCATACCTTTGCAACGGACCCACCCGAAGCAGTGAGAGGGGGTCTTTTGCGTGCCACGCCTATCGCGAAACGGGTCTTCGGTTTTTACTGTCTCGTCCGAAAGACAGGACACCGTTATGCTCGTGGCGGGAGTCGAGCCCGAGACCTTTAGATCAAGGGCCGAGCACATCATAAACAGATTCACATTGGCTTACCCTGGGACATGGAGATCCCATTTAAGGACAAATCTTTGAATGGGCTATAGTCCTATACTCTCTAAAGAGTCCTTAGTTACAGAATAATCTACAAGACCATTCGGAAATTTAATGACGTTTTATTAGGAGTACAGGACTAGCTTATATAATCAATGTAGAAACATACCATTTGCTTTATAAAGTGTTTGTTTATTATTTTTGTATGGCATGCGCAAGATTCAGATTTAAGTAAAGTTATAGGGTGTCATTCGAAATCTAAAGGATATTCTTCAAATGTATTTTCTTCGCTGCTATGCAAGCGTGGACTTTAACTCTTTACCTTGAACTCGAGATTGTGGTCAGTAAAAGTCAGGTGCTAATACCGAGGAATGAGAAAAAATTAGGTATAGCCAACGTCAAGCCAAGTTAATCGAAACCGCACTTTGGATCCCTGACTAAATTTTATGAAATTTATGATTAGATATTTTTTAAGATGTCAAATTTGCAATTTTTTGAAGAAAGTTCACAAGACTTGGGTCAAATTGGAATTGATTTTCTTTTTGGTCTACTTTCACACTCTGTTACACAAAAAATCCTCAAAAATATAATAAATGTATAAAAGATTAAAAACTTAAAGTAGAAATTTAAAACATAAAATAATAATAATAATGATAATAATAATAATGAATATAATAATAATAATAATAATAATAATAATAATAATAATAATAATAATAACAATAATCATAATAATCATAATAATAATAATATAATAGTATAATAATAATAATGATGATGATAATAATAATAATAATAATAATAAATATAATAATAATAATAATAATAATAATAATAATAATAATAATAATAATAATAGCAGTGATAATATTTAGAGATATGATTAATTTCTGATCGATTCTTTGATCCATAGTTAAACATTAACATATGTAATGACATTTCATTACGTTATGTAAATTTCATCATATTAGGGAATATATTCTGAAGGATCAAGACAAATTCACCGTCATACAGTATTGATGTCTAATGTGAATTTGATCTTATTAGATAAATACGGACTAGAAGAAAAAGAATAAGGAATGTCTTGATTCCTCTGAGACAGATAAACCCTTTTACTTAGGAACCTTATCAATCTTGTTTATTTTGTTTCGGACTTGTTTTACTGGGACATTGAGCAATGTTTACTTGTTGTACTTTCCACTTCTGATTTTATAATCATATTTTTCCACAAACTGTTTGCCAGTTTATTATGTAATACATTAATATCATACTGCGTTCTTTAGTACATAGTGACAGCCTCCATTACATGGGAACTACAGAGACTAAAAAGATGGTACACTATACCAATCATTACGTCATTTTGGTCAGTAATTCTTCCATTTTGACCTACATTTCACAAACCTGGCTTCGGGGTCATAAACAGAGAAAATACTAAAGTCAATTATTTCATTGTAACATTCCATTGCCAATCGTTCAAATAAATTGTCACGCAGAATGGTTAAATTTTATTTATATTTAGAATAGAACTGAATAAAATCCAAATCTCACTTATTAATTTATCGTTTAATAGAAGATTTTGAGAAAATGACTGACGTATTTTTTTCAGTTTATGGCCACAAACTCTAATACATATTATTATGCGATTCTTTATAGAAATCGGGCGGAAATACTTTATATTTTCTGATTCAAAATCTTAATTATTCGAGTTTTAAATGTTAAGCGCTTGGTGGCCGATTCCCAGAGGAAATCGACATGTTTTGGGGGAATACCGCATATAAAAGAGATATGTTATAATTTTGGTATCGAGCTGTATAATACATGTTTATGCTCTGCGTTGAATGTCATGATGACCTTTCTATGTAGGAGAAAAACTGAGTGAGAATTTTATATCCCTGAATCGGACGAAGGATTTTATATCTTCCTTAATTTAATATATGGAAAGAATTATAAAATAATGTTCGTAAAAATCCCTCAGGGTTTACCATATCTCGAAGTACATGGAATAAAAGGACATTATCGTGTACGGTGTCATATTAAGACAGACGTGAACCCTGATTTAAATTGAGGTGAGACTAAGTGCCCGGGAGGAGTAAGCTTCCCCTGTTTGTATACGCCACCAGTCGCAAAAGTCCTTCAACAACTGTTGAAGTCCAGGAAGTAAATACATACATGTACATGTCTATGTATGTGTATTATGTCAAATTAAGTATAGTCAAAAAGCTTAAGATGATTAGTTTGTATGATCAGATCCCAAAATGTCGGTAAATATTCTAGAAAGGAACATTTCAAATTGCACCAGATCCCTATATCGACCATAAATTTTCCTTAGTGACAATTTCAAACATTCCTCAATATATCCCTGTGAGAGTAGTTTAGTGGCAAGAAGCCTCGCTCCAGGATAATGAAATCTTCGTATTTTGAACATGCTCTGGCATAGCGTATAAGTTGTGAAATGAAGACGTCATATGCGGGAGAGGAAGGTATGTTGCTACTCAGGAAAGAAAAGTGGGTAATGATGAAAATGAAATTGTCACGTTTTTCATAAAGAGAGGTAAGTAATGAAATTATGAAATCACTAGCTCCATTTTGACACTCTGCTGCTGACTTACAGTAATCAATATAAATCTATCTCTTTTTTAAATGTTTCTAGGAGAAAGAGGCATTGTAGTACTACCTGACCATATATGAGAAAGATATATATTTATTTATCAAAAAAGGGACGGATTTCCTGGGCTTAATTTGCATTTAAGCAAAACTTACGTATTTTATGGGTTTGAGTCTAAATACAAAAAAATATCAGCCTGTCATGACTTGACAACAAATTAACGAACATTAAATCTATGAAAAAGCAACAAAACGATGTTCGGGACATCCTCCAATACATGACATGGAACACATGGTAAGACCTCAAAGTAGCGCCATTTTAGGTTCAAATCTAATAGTCTCGTTGACTCATATGCTGTCATGTACGAGAGAAATGTAGGAGTTGACGTGATACCTCGTCTTTGCGTCTCCATGTTGATTTGTTTGTTTGTTTTGTTTTATTATTATTATTGTTATTATTATTATTATTATTACCATCATCATCATCATCATTATTATTATTATTATTATTATTATTATTATTATTATTATCATCATCATCATCATCATAATTATCATCATCATCATCATCATCAGTAGTAGTAGTAGTAGCAGTAGTATTTGTTTGCTTGTTTTTGGTTTTCTTTGGCCTGTGTAGGTTTTGTATATCAAGTTTGTAAGCTTCTATCTATATTTTTCTTGTGATCTCAAAATAATGTTTTGAAGTATACTTAAATTATACAGTCAAAGTTTAGATTAAAAACAGAAAATAAGAAGTCTCACATCCAAAACGAATTTCATTAAAAACTATTCTATATTCTAAGCCTAAATGAAACAGAATATTCATACATGGTAATGCGAAGCCTGTATAACAATCCCTGTCTCTTACAAATGTCAGAAGCAGACATGACAACCCAGACCTTTCTCTGTACCAGTGAACTTTCGACCACTCCAAGGTATATATAATTAACAATTCTTGTTTGCTAACTATTTCGATGATCAGTGACGTTCCACACCAGTCGATGACATGAATCGACACTAACATAGTCATTGATATCAAGCAGGTCTACTCTTAGAGTGGTGATTCAACACTTATATTGTCAGTTATGGTGATTCAACACGTTTACTGTCAGTCATGGTGATTCAACAAGTTATTATTGGTCATGGTGATTCAACACGTTTACTGTCAGTCATGATGATTCAACACGTATACTGTCACCAATGGTGATTCAACACGTATACTGTCAGTAATGGTGATTCAACACGTATACTGTCAGTAATGGTGATTCAACACGTATACTGTCAGTGAGCGTCAGTGACAGCGATTCAATATGTTTAGTATTAAAAATTGTGATCGAGAACAATGACTTTTTCACGTTATCGTTTTTTTTTTTTTTTGTCTCTTCTTTATTCTGCTTTGTACCTTAGCTTATCAAGATTTGATGCTGATACAGGTAGATAAATTAATCACAAAAGAATAATTGGGATCGGAAAGTGACATGATGCTTGAAAAAAGTGTTCTTGCTGAAAGCACAAACTTCTCGTTTTATCAAGCATGTAGTTAATAATAAGTAAATATAACTACAAGTTAAGGATTTTTTTCTATTCTATTGTCACTAAACTGAAAACAAATTGGATTCGGACTTGAAACATTCATCAGTCAATCAACCAAAAAAAAGTTGTTCGTGCTCACAGTACAAAATTGTTGGTTGATAACGTTTTAGCGTGCAGTATAATAGGGTTGTCAATGGTGATTTGTCCAAGTATGAAAGATGACACACTTATTAAGACAAAACTATGACTCACAATCGACAACCTATAATGGTGGCAATTATCTGGTGAACAGAAATCCGTAAACACCAGTCGAGTTGTGGGATTTCTTCTTGTTGTGTATGCCGTTTTAGCGCACGAAATGGTCAAAATCAGAGCAAAGTCATTTTATGGTTCAAGATTTGTTTTAAAACCGTTGAATCTAATGTAAGTTTGATATCACGTGATCCATTTATATAATTAAGGTTTCAACAATAGGAAGTACCATGGGACATCAATGTTGAAAACGTTTTCTAAATGCATTAACAAAGTTCCTCTTTGGTAAACAAATTAGGTACACTAAATGTAAATTGCAATTACATTTAAGCTGCATTACCATCAATTTATATCAAACAAAAAACTAACAAAACAAATCCGGTCTAGGTGTCAATACACAATCTCGGGCTAGCGTTGGTTTGTATTATATATTATATTACCATATAACATTATATCATGTCATATCATACATATAAAAAAATATAATATATGATTTCGCAACTCCCAAGTCGAGTACAACACTTCAAACTCTTCCTCAGTGGTTTGAGTGACTATCTCACGTCTACCTGCTTACAGCGGTGTGAAATTCCGCGATTGTATAATTGCAAGGTAAAATCTATAGAAGCATTATGAAATGATTTGGTATGGCTTTTAATCAATAAAGAGTTATTGAAATCTCTCTGTGCTTTAACAAATTGCTCTATTGATTTCAATACGTGTTACATAGAAAAGACATTTGTAAGAGCGGAAAGGTAGTGCCAATAACAAACCCTCCGAAGGTAGAATGAAGAGTCATCTATCGTCGGATGGGATCATAAAAAGTCGAATATATCTTCTGCTGGAGGGAATATGATTAAAGATCGTCTATTTTCGACTGGAAGGAAGAAAGCTGACTTAGAATTGCCAAATTCAGCTTTGGGATAAGATAGTTGAATTAGGTGAATAATCGTCAGTCTTCCTCTGGGAGAAGAGTAGTTGATGAAGAGTCGCCTATCTCCTCTTTGGAAGATGATAGCTGACGAAGAATTGCCTGTGTTTAACAAGGAAATGGATAGCTGGGAAAGAAACGGATAATTATTACTACGTAAAGATACAAGATATTAGCTAGTGAAAAGTCGCTTATCTTTTGTAAGATGATAGATGATGAAGAGATAATTATCTTCAGTTAAAGAGGAAGATATAACTTGAAAAATCAGCTTAAAGGATGATGTTTGATTGCCCTTCCTCTGCTAGGAAGAGAACAGTTAATGAAGAGTCGTCTATCCTCTGTAAAGAAAATGATACATGCAGATGATTAAGAATCACATACGCTGAGTTAGATGAAAGCTGATGAAGAGTCCTCTATCTTTTACTGTTCAGAAAATAACAGATGAAGATTTTCTCATCGCCTGCTAGAAGGGGGATTGTCAACAATAATCTCTTATGATCTCATTACTGTTTAGTCATAGTTTATGATTCTTTTTTTTAAATGCAGGGTCTCTCGTCTCTCAAATCATCATTCTATTTTTCTTACAGTTCATAAATATTCATTTCAATTCTTTAACCCTCTCGGGATTTTTCTGACTTTTCGTGTGGAAAGTGATAACTATTGCTTTATGCACATTAACTGGATATGACAAGTAAGGAAAAATGATAATTTTAAGGCATGATTTCGGTAACGATTTTATTCAACGATTTCTTTAACACTTTTAGTAGGTTTTTACTGGTGGTTATGAGTGATTTCGACAACTTTTCGCACTATTCAAATTTTGTGTAACTGTAAAAGTCAAAGAGAAAGACATCTGACTTAGCTGTGGGAAAGAAGTCACCAAGGAGACGTACAACAAAAATTGATAACAAGTAATGAAATACATGTGATAACATTACAAAAATATTGATTGTACGACATATGCGATACCGACTTCGGACGGTCAGTTGAGTGATAAAAGATACTCAATTGGTGTGGTTAATCGGTTTACGGGCCCACCTTCCCACTCATGGCAAATGGAGTACAATCAAAAGACACACAATTAAAAATTTATAAATAATCCTCCATATAGAGAAAAAAGGATCAACGGTCATATCAGGTTTAGAGGTCATAAAAATATATAAACACTAATAGTCATATAGAGTAAGATTATGATATCAAAATATATAGAGCGACATCAACATGAAGTAACTGTGCTCTGCTGGTCTGGAAGCGAGCTCAGACCCTTGATCTATAGGCGTCACTAACAGTCAGAGGGTCGGGACCGTGTCTCTTCTGAATAGGTTTAGACAAGGCCCGTCATTGAGTCCCAACCGCCCTAATAGTCAGTGTGCAACGCAAGGAAAAGGCTGTGTAAGGGCCCCATACATGACCAATAGTATTAGCAATGGTCTTCGGGTCATATTGTCGATATAGAAGACGTTTGAGTGTTTTAGATCCGGACGAAATGAAATTATCATAGCATCTCACCCTTCTTAATTTGTAAGCTAGAACACAGTAGAAACTGGGATGGGAAATTCCGCTAGAGACAAATTGTTGAAAACTAATATTTGCGAATTTAGATATACATGTAAGTTTTTAATAAGATCTGTAAAATTTTCCAAAAGTTTTTCTAAGTTTATGGTATCTGTAAGTATAGATTTTATGCATTACTAGCAGCATTAGCCTGTTTTATATAGTCCCACGCTGGTCTACACGTCGCCACCAAACATGTATTACTAGCAGTATTAGCCTGTTTTATATAGTCCCCCGCTGGTCTACACGTCGCCACCAAACATGTATTACTAGCAGTATTAGCCTGTTTTATATAGTCCCCCGCTGGTCTACACGTCGCCAAACATGTCAGACCTGGAAACTTCCTAACTTTACCCCATCTGGTACTTATTATATGTATCTAACCTGTTCATTGATGAAGCTTATTTGTTGTTCTTCGTTGTGCCTATAACGAACAAGAAGCCCAAGTGGGCCTATATCGCTCACCGGGGTACAATTTGCTCATTCACAAACAAATGACTGCTTGAGGAAGTTCCCAGGTACATATAATCTGTTACTTATTGTGTTTGACAAATGACTTGCTTCTCTACACTGAGGACACCAAGACAATAACACAAAAATCATGAAAAAGGTTCAGTCAGAATTCTTCCTTCTTTCCCAATTTTCTCTTAAATGAACTGAGTTATGACAACTGAGTGCTGCAAATATTTAAAACTTTATTTTAGGTGCAAATTAAAATAAATCATATTGGTTTATCTATTCATTATATTATTATTGTTGTTATTTTATTATTATTATTATTATTATTATTATTATTATTATTATTATTATTATTATTATTATTATTATTATTGATTTATTTATTTATTTTTGCATTTAAAGGGGTTTGAACTACTATCCTTACACATGCAAAAACTGGCCTATATCAAAATAAGAAAAAAATCAAATATCAAGAAAACAAATTTTTGACCTGAAATTAAGAAGAAAAAAAAACAAAAGTCCTTCAAATAGAATAGGTAAAAGTTGGCAAATAAATGCTTAAATTTTGCTTTTCTATGTGTTTTTAAATAAATAGAGAAAAGGAGACAAAAATGTATGAAAAAGACTAAGTCAATAGTATTTTTGTTTTCTAATATGACTTATTGAGCGCTGCAAAACACTTAAAACTTGTGGAAAGATAATTTGTCTCCAGATGGCTTTAACTGCTACCCATCAGCAGAACTGGTCTCTATCGAAAAAAACAAAAAATCATATAAATATCGAGAACATATAATTTTGTCATGAGGCTATCAAATAGATATTTTCTAATAAAATTTAAAAAATAATAATAATAATAAATAAACCAAGACCCAAGTGGGCCTATATCGGTCACCGGGGTACAATTCGCTCATTCACAAACAAATGACTGCTTGAGGAAGTTCCCAGGTACATATAATCTGTTACTTATTGTGTGTTTGACAAATGACTATAGACTTGCTTCTCTACACTGAATACATCAAGACAATAACACAAAAATCATGAAAAAAAGTTTAGTCAGAATTTTTCCCCAATTATTTTCTTAAATGAACTGACTTAAAACAATTGAGTGCTGCAAATATTAAAAACTTTATTTTGGTGCAAATTAAAATAAAATATATTGGTTTACTTATTCATTATATTTTTATTATTGTTATTATTAGCAATATTATTATTTTTGCATTTAAAGGGGTTTGAACTACTATCTTTACACATGCAAAAACCGGCCTATATCAAAATAAGAAAAAAGTCAAATATCAAGAAAACAAATTTTTAATCCGAAATTAAAAAGAAAAAAAAAACAAACAAAAAAATCTTCAAATACATATTTTCTGATAAAAGTGCTTAAATTTGGCTTTTCTACTTGTTTTTTAATTAAATAAAAGTCAGTAGTATTTTTTTTTCTGATAAGACTTATTGAGCGCTACAAAACACTTAAAACTTGTAAAAAGATCATTTGTCTCCAGCTGGCTTTAAGTGTTACCCATCAGCAAAACTGGTCTCTATCGAAAATAGTAAAAATCATCTAAAATGGAGAACATTTGATTTTGTTATGACGCTATAAAATAGATATTTTCGAATAAAAATTAACAAACATATGCTTTTTTGCTTCCCATTATTGTATAAATCCAGTATTGTATAAATCAATAAAATGACACGAAAATATGTGTAAATGACAGTAGCCAAAAACATTCAAAATTCTTGGGACTCCTTTCTAAATCGCTCTGATGCATTCAGTTAGTCGATCTATGGAGCCGGCGATATGAAGAAGTTTCGGGAAAGGGGTGGGGGGGGGGGGGGTGTTTACGTTGTATGGGTCTAAATTCCTGTGCAATGTGTCAGACCGATATCATCACTATATATGGGAAATCATCTTGGCGTGATGCCAAACAACAAACAAAATCTTTACTGATGGGACACTAGTCAAAAATATGTATAGTACTTGGTCTTTTGTGTCAAACGCGATAACTTTGCTAAAACTATAGCATATATTTTTCTTTCTTTCTTTCTTTTTATTTTTATTTTTTTTTTTTTTTTTTTTTTTTTTTTTTTTTTTTTTTTTTTTTTTTTTTTTTTTTTGTTTTTTTTTTTTTTTTTTTTTTTTTTTTTTTTTTTTTTTTTATTTTTTTTTTTTTTTTTTTTTTTTTTTTTGGCATAGTGCAAATAATCTATAAAAATTCAATGTCAAATGAACAGTTCCTGACTACTTTTATATACAATATGTTTCTTAACGAAATCCGAGAGCTTAATAATTGAAGCAGAATTTATTTCGAACGGCTACATATTTTGTCTGCGTCGTTGTCGATATTCAATCATTCTGGAAATTTTCTTTGATCGAATTATACTAGTTTACCGTATCTGGAAAATTATTAGATCACTTACCATAAATACCACAAGCGGAAGAGACCGGACTGCACTAAGATATGGTACATAATGGCCTAAGGTTTTCAACATAAATTCTTTTAAGGGATTGCTAACATCTTTAAGTTTGAGTGCATTAAAAAGAAAAAAAAATAACCGAGATATTAAATCTTATCTCGATAAATGACAGCACGTTGAGAGTAATCACGCTCTACGGTTTGTTATCTGAAGTGGAGTGGGCACGAAGGATGTGAACCAGTCCTTGTGATTGAAGGTATCACCGCGTGATCATGCTTCACCATGAAATCTACGCAGTCGCAGATCAGGGGTAGAATAGGGGAAATAAGGAGTGTTCGAAAACAAACAATTATAATGTCAATTTAGAGAAAAGTAGACACAGAGGATGTAAGTCGGCTCTAGAGCTCGAACCGAACTCTCAGTACATGACCATGCTTCTCATCGCACTCGCTCATTAGCTGCTTCAGAGATGAGATAAGGAGTGTTCAAAAATACAATTCTAATAATCGTTCTAATTCGCGTAGTATATGCATACTTTTGACAAAATACTAATCAAATAGTCTTATTCTCATTCCAGAAAAAGATCCCTCTCCCTGTGAAATTCCTAATCAGCCACTGTTTGCACTCAGTGGCAGCACTGGAGACTAAATGCGTGTTCGAAAATCCTCACATATGAATAAAAACACTCATGCCTAACGTACTATTTTATCAAAAGTATGGTAAGGAAGCCCCATTCTCCCCTACATAGATCCTCCCCACGTGGCATTCTGGATCAGCCACACTCATCGTGCTAAAAGCAATAGGTTTCTATAAATACAACACTTGCAAGGCACTCAGTTTCAGAGAGGAACTTGACAAAGAGACCTAAATATTAAAACCGGAGATGACTTGATTCAACAGCGCCATCTGTCATCTTCACAATTTTCCGGAAAGTAAATATTCGGCCGTCTATTAGTGGTAATTTAAGACAAAGAAACCATATCAGTTTGAACGTCATCATCGGTCTTGTCAAGTGCTTTGATTGATTGTTTGCAGGGAATATCATGGAAAGGTTGGACGTATAAAAATATTCGTTTCGTGAAATTGTAAAATTATATTGGTAAAGATTTATTCCGGAAGAAGAAGGAAGAGATGCAACTGATTTATACTTTTCTTATTATATGCAATAGGGCGATGTATCCGATGACGCTAGTTGTAAATGTTTAACTGAACTGAATGATAGATGAATCATGAATAATTGATGAATCTTGAACGAAAATGAATCAAAAGGAAGTTGAATAACTATGATCAGGCATTTTCCCCCTCAGTGGGCATACTTAATTTCTTCTTATTCTTTTCATTTTTTTCTCTTTCTTTTTTTTTTTTTTTTTTTTTTTTTTTTTTTTTTTTTTTTTATCTATGAAAGAATAGGTTAGTTGTTTGGTTGGTTGATTGGTGTTTTACGTCGCTTTCAACAATATTTCAGTTATATCATGACATGGAAGCAGGAGGTTACCAACCTCTTAAACATAGTGGCCCAACTCGGGAATCGACGGTGCCGCAAGCCAAGCGCTTAACAACTATACAAAGCCTGCCCCATGAAAGAGTAGGAGCTCCCGGTAGAAGCTTTGATTTCTGTGTCTTTTCACTCCTGGCTTGGTTTTGTGTGGTTGGGGCGTTCTATTTATCTGGTGTGAAGTATTTTTTATTGTTGTTTCGCCTGTGTGTTTCGGGTATTTATTGCAAGTTTCCTCTGACAGGAGATACTTAGTCCTCCCGGGTACCTGGTCTCACCTCTGACTGGAGATGTTTACTCCTCCCAGACACCTGGTCTCACATCTGACAGGAGATACTTAGACCTCCCGCGTACCTGGTCTCACCTCTGACTGAAGATACTTACTCCTCCCAGACACCTGGTCTCACCTCTGACTGGAGATGCTTACTCCTCCCAGGTACCTGGTCTCACATCTGACAGGGGATGCTTACTCCTTCTGGGCTCCTGGACACACTCCTGACAGTAGACGTTTACTCCTCCTGGACAGGCGGGTACCATCTATATTATATTACCAGATTGTGAATGTGATTACTTCATATAAAATTAAGACTTTGTTTCTCCCCAATATCTAAAATCTCCAATGGCTGTGGGGTTATACACGGTGAACTTGGCAAATCGCCAGGAGACGGTTTTTTCAATCCTGGAGGGCCTGGCCTCATCATGGTTTTGATTATTCGTGTTTCTGTTTTGAATCTGTTATCTATGTCAGTCTATTTGTGTCGCTGGACTATACAGGCATCAAAGATTCTTTCAAATATGTCACTTTTGACCGATTCATTTTATTGTAAACATTTGACGTCTGATCGGTATATCGAAAACAATAGATTCTTATAAACATTTACCGTATAACTAAGTAATGTCTGCCAAGTAAATACTCAGCAACCACGTGACATTTTTTGCACAAGGAAAGAACCTTTAGAAGATCAGATACATTTGCCCGTTTTCAGTTTTTGTCACATCTTATTCGGGAGTTGATTTCGTGTAAATTTAGATTTAGTTTCATTCAGAAGAAAGTAATTCCCTATAATTGACCCATCGTTTTTGCGGAATATTTATTGAATTTCGTGACGTCACAATACATTTTCAATGTTTGTCCGAGGTATGACCGAGGTGTAAAGTATTATGACGTCATCTGATTTAACAATTTTTCGCGCATAAATGGAAGTAAAGGAACACAAACACTCTGTATTGCAAATTTTCGGCCTCACGACCTTTATCAAGCAATTGTCATCTGAAAAATTGCTTGATAAAGGTCGTGAGGCCGAAAATTTGCAATACAGAGTGTTTGTGTTCCTTTACTTTTTTTATGTACCGGACTTCCCTTTGGAGGGCTTCTTCGAATCATAAATGGAAGGATCATTTAATATGTTTACAAATATCAAATATTGAAATAGTTTGCTTCTCCTGTAAGCTATCTCTCGCAAAGAAATTGAATAAGACAATTTAAGTACCGCGAAATATAATTAATTTACAGTAATTCTGGACAGAGTGGGAAAATATATGTCATATCTCAAAGTACAAATAGTAGTCTTTGATTGTTTCAATCTCTCTGATGTATCCGGGATCTAATTCCGATTTACGACCCATAACTCTGTCACAGTTCTGTCCCCGTAGATCCTATAAAGGCCCCATGACAAGATACGCTCTGTCTAGGGAGAAATCTTGAACTTTTCTGCCGTAATGGAATGGCAATTACTTGATTGCAGCGTACTAACAAATAAATCCACTTTAATGAATTATTGATGGGACTCTTCAAAATTGTCAAAGCGTTGTTCAAAATCTGCATTAGTAGATTATACATATGATGATAGACGATAGCTGTGAGCCGTGTGTTGGATTACATCGATAGCTGACATTGTGTGGTGAACAGATCTCACGTTCGATCTCGCATATCTAGATTAGCTCGAGATTATTGATGATAAAGTCGAGAATGCGATATTCTGAATATTCAGAATAATGTAAATACGGATTCATAATAAATGTCGGAGAGCACAGTGTTACCAATTCCATGTGGAAAGCATCTAAAGGACTGGAAATCGAAGGGCCGTATCCCCCATGGGCACTGGATCTTGCCTGAAGAAACTAGACATAATGCAATAATTAAATTCGATTCGCCATTGTGTCTCAGAGGTTAGTGTCCGCCTACATTTGTGTATATTCGTGTCACGATAGGTACCAGGTCACCTTCTGCTTCCATGTCACGATAAGTACCAGGTCAATTTCTGCTTCCATGTCACGATAATTACCAGGTCACTTTCTGCTTCCATGTCACGATAACTACCAGATTACTTTCTGCTTCCATGTCACGATAACTACTAGGTCACTTTCTGCTTCTATGTCACGATAAATACCAAGTCAGTTTCTGCTTCCATGTCACGATAACTACCAGATCACTTTCTGCTTCTTTGTCACGATAACTACCAGGTCACTTTCTGCTTCCATGTCACGATAACTACCAGGCCACTTTCTGCTTCTATGTCACGATAAGTACCAGGTCATCTTCTGCTTCTATGTCACGATAAGTACCAGGTCACCTATTGCTTCCATGTCACGATAAGTACCAGGTCACCTATTGCTTCAATGTCACTATAGCAATCAGGTCACTTTCTGCTTCCATGTCACGATAACTACCAGGACTCTTTCTGCTTCCATGTCACGATAACTACCAGGTCACTTTCTGCTTCTATGTCACGATAACTACCAAGTCACTTTCTGCTTCCATGTCACGATAAGTACCAGGTCAATTTCTGCTTCCATGACACGATAACTACCATGTCACCTTTTGCTTCCATGTCACGATAAGTACCAGGTCATCTTCTGCTTCTATGTCACGATAAGTACCAGGTCACCTATTGCTTCAATGTCACTATAGCAATCAGGTCACTTTCTGCTTCCATGTCACGATAACTACCAGGACTCTTTCTGCTTCCATGTCACGATAACTACCAGGTCACTTTCTGCTTCTATGTCACGATAACTACCAAGTCACTTTCTGCTTCCATGTCACGATAAGTACCAGGACTCTTTCTGCTTCCATGACACGATAAATACCAGGTCACCTTTTGCTTCCATGTCACGATAACTACCAAGTCACTTTCTGCTTCCATGTCACGATAAGTACCAGGTCAATTTCTGCTTCCATGACACGATAACTACCAGGTCACCTTTTGCTTCCATGTCACGATAAGTACCAGGTCACTTTCTGCTTCTATGTCACGATAAGTACCAGGTCACCTATTGCTTCCATGTCACGATAAGTACCAGGTCACCTATTGCTTCAATGTCACTATAGCAATCAGGTCACTTTCTGCTTCCATGTCACGATAACTACCAGGACTCTTTCTGCTTCCATGTCACGATAACTACCAGGTCACTTTCTGCTTCTATGTCACGATAACTACCAAGTCACTTTCTGCTTCCATGTCACGATAAGTACCAGGTCAATTTCTGCTTCCATGACACGATAAGTACCAGGTCAATTTCTGCTTCCATGACACGATAAATACCAGGTCACCTTTTGCTTCCATGTCACGATAAGTACCAGGTCAACTTTTGCTTCCATGTCACGATAGATATCAGGTCACTTTCTGCTTCCATGTCACGATATCTATCAGGTCAATTTCTGCCTCTATGTCCCGATATTTACCAGGTCAATTTCTGCTTCTATGTCACGATAAGTACCAGGTCACTTTCTGCTTCCATGTCACGATAACTACCGTGTCACTTTCTGCTTCTATGTCACGATAAGTACCAGGTCATTTTCTGCTTCCATGTCACGATAACTATCAGGTCACTTTCTGCTTCTATGTCACGATAAGTACCAGGTCACCTTCTGCTTCTATGTCACGATAAGTACCAGGTCACCTATTGCTTCCATGTCACGATAAGTACCAGGTCATCTTCTGCTTCTATGTCACGATAAGTACCAGGTCACCTATTGCTTCCATGTCACGATAAGTACCAGGTCACCTATTGCTTCAATGTCACTATAGCAATCAGGTCACTTTCTGCTTCCATGTCACGATAACTACCAGGACTCTTTCTGCTTCCATGTCACGATAACTACCAGGTCACTTTCTGCTTCTATGTCACGATAACTACCAAGTCACTTTCTGCTTCCATGTCACGATAAGTACCAGGACTCTTTCTGCTTCCATGACACGATAAATACCAGGTCACCTTTTGCTTCCATGTCACGATAACTACCAAGTCACTTTCTGCTTCCATGTCACGATAAGTACCAGGTCAATTTCTGCTTCCATGACACGATAACTACCAGGTCACCTTTTGCTTCCATGTCACGATAAGTACCAGGTCATCTTCTGCTTCTATGTCACGATAAGTACCAGGTCACCTATTGCTTCCATGTCACGATAAGTACCAGGTCACCTATTGCTTCAATGTCACTATAGCAATCAGGTCACTTTCTGCTTCCATGTCACGATAACTACCAGGACTCTTTCTGCTTCCATGTCACGATAACTACCAGGTCACTTTCTGCTTCTATGTCACGATAACTACCAAGTCACTTTCTGCTTCCATGTCACGATAAGTACCAGGTCAATTTCTGCTTCCATGACACGATAAATACCAGGTCACCTTTTGCTTCCATGTCACGATAAGTACCAGGTCAACTTTTGCTTCCATGTCACGATAGATATCAGGTCACTTTCTGCTTCCATGTCACGATATCTATCAGGTCAATTTCTGCCTCTATGTCCCGATATTTACCAGGTCACTTTCTGCTTCTATGTCACGATAAGTACCAGGTCACTTTCTGCTTCCATGTCACGATAACTACCGTGTCACTTTCTGCTTCTATGTCACGATAAGTACCAGGTCACTTTCTGCTTCCATGTCACGATAACTATCAGGTCACTTTCTGCTTCTATGTCACGATAAGTACCAGGTCACCTTCTGCTTCCATGTCACGATAGGTACCAGGTCACTTTCTCCTTCATTGTCACGACAGGTACCTGCTACCTTCTACTCCCATGTTAGGTAACTGGCTATCTCTTTCAGTGTCACAATAAGTACCTTGCTACCCCCTGCTTCCATGTCACGACAAGTACCTACTATCTTCTACTCCCATGTTAGGTAACTGGCTATCTCTTTCAGTGTCACAATAAGTACTTTGCTACCCCTTGCTTCCATGTCACGACAGGTACCTGCTATCTTCTACTCCCATGTTAGGTAACTGGCTATCTCTTTCAGTGTCACAATAAGTACTTTGCTACCCCCTGCTTCCATGTCAGGACAGGTACCTGCTATCTTCTACTCCTATGTTAGGTAACTGGCTATCTCCTTCAGTGTCACGATAAGCACCTTGCTTCCCCCTGCTTCCATGTCACAATATCAATGGATAATCTGTGAGCGCTATTTAAACCCCACAAACTTAATAAACACGTTATAAGAAATACTGAATATCCTTGAAGATCTGTTTGTATATACATATCGTATTAATTCAGAGTAGCATCCGCCTATTAGTGGGCTAGATTGCCAGGTAGCATCCGCCTAGTAATGGGCTAGATTTCCAGGTAGCATCCGCCTAGTAGTGAGCTAGATTGCCAGGTAGCATCCGCCTAGTAGTGGGCTAGATTACCAGGTAGCATCCGCCCAGTAGTGGCTTAGATTGCCAGGTAGCATCCACCTATAGTGGGCTAAATTGCCAGGTAGCATCCGCCTAGTGGTGGCTTAGATTGCCAGGTAGCATCCGCCTAGTAATGGGCTAGATTTCCAGGTAGCATCCGCCTAGTAGTGAGCTAGATTTCCAGGTAGCATCCCCCTAGTAATGAGCTAGATTGCCAGGTAGCATCCGCCTAGTAATGGGCTAGATTACCAGGTAGCATCCGCCCAGTAGTGGCTTAGATTGCCAGGTAGCATCCACCTATAGTGGGCTAAATTGCCAGGTAGCATCCGCCTAGTGGTGGTTTAGATTGCCAGGTTGCATCCGCCTAGTAATGGGCTAGATTTCCAGGTAGCATCCGCCTAGTAGTGAGCTAGATTTCCAGGTAGCATCCGCCTAGTAATGAGCTAGATTGCCAGGTAGCATCCGCCTAGTAGTGGGCTAGATTGCCAGGTAGCATCCGCCCAGTAGTGGCTTAGATTGCCAGGTAGCATCCGCCTATAGTGGGCTAAACTGCCAGGTAGCATCCGCCTAGTGGTGGCTTAGATTGCCAGGTAGCATCCGCCTAGTAGTGGGCTAGATTGTCAGGTAGCACCCGCTTGTAGTGGGTTAAATTGTAAGGTAGCACCCGCCTAATAGTAGGCTAGATTTTCAGGTAGCACCCGCCTATTAGTGGGCTAGACTGCTAGGTAGCATCCGCCTAGAAGTGGGCTAGACTGCTAGGTAGCATCCGCCTAGAAGTGGCCTAGATTGCCAGGTAGCATCTGCCTAGTAGTGGGCTAGATTGCCAGGTAGCATCTGCGTAATGGTAGGCTAGATTGTCAAGTAGCACCCGCCTAGTAGTGGGCTAGATTGCCAGGTAGCACCTACTAATAGTAGGTCAGATTGCCAGGTTGCAACCGCTTAGTAGTGGGATAGATTGCCAGGTAGCACCTGCCTGATAGTAGGCTAGTTGTCAGGTAGCACCTGCCATATAGTAGGCTAGAGTGCCAAGTAGCACCTGCCTAATAGTAGGCTATTTGTCAGGTAGCACCTGCCATATAGTAGGCTAGTTTGCCAGTAGCACCTGCCTAATAGTAGGCTAATTTGCTAATGGCTGTGAGTTAGAATCTGACTTGATGGCGTGTGATGTTTCCTCATGCGAGTTATGTTGCCGCCATCTAGGTTAAAAAATGTTTTGTCTATTCAAACCGTAAGACTTTAATACTGGTATCCGCTTAACACCATGAAAGCCGAGTAAAGTAGCTGACCTATTCATTCATACGCTCGAGATTTGAACAGTTCATTGATTGATAAGGCAAGCAGTCAGAGTTATATCATACCCCCGCCCCCCCCCCCCACCCACCCACTTTTTTTTACTTACAAGATCATGATTTTATAACACATACCGCCTTGTAGTAATTATGTAATACTGACCTTATAATAAGTATCACCTTATTCATCATTTTTCTATAATAACATTATATTTTTCTAAAATAATATTATATTTTTCTAAAATAATATTATATTTTTAGTTTCATTTATTCTAAGTTACTGAGTAAAAAAAAAAGACGAATTTCAGTGATGGATTTACTCTGTTGTTGAGATGGGAAATACAGCTGACTTTGTGGAGTATAAAGCAGCATGTCTATTGCTGTCATTGTTAAGGTTTCGCTTGTATAAATGCGAACTTTCTACACAGAAACCGAGATTTGCCGAGAAAGTGTATTTAGGTTAAAACGATACTATAAGTTTCATGATTTTATGTAACAAAGACATGTAGTATTGCATAAAAATTATTTTGTTTATTTTCGGTTTCTTTGTAATTCTATTTGTTGTTGTTGTTTCCTACAAAATTAATGATTAATGGAACAAAATCAAAATCTTTGGTCATCAAAGTTACATTTGTGACTTTTTATTATGGTTTAATTCATCAATTCAATTGTTTATTCATTTTTTATTTTGGCGGGGGAACTCCAAAGTATATATAAAGGTATTCCAGATCATTTTCTCGATAAAAGTTTTCAATGATAATAATGATAATAGTAGTAGTAGTAGTAGTAGTAGTAGTAGTAGTAGTAGTAGTAGTAATAATAATAATAATAATAATAATAATAATAATAATAATAATAATAATAATAATAATAATAATAGTAGTAGTAGTAGTAGTAGTAGCAGTAGTAGTAATAATAATAATAATAATAATAATAA
This sequence comes from Pteria penguin, assembly GCA_035048485.1. Taxonomy (NCBI): domain Eukaryota; kingdom Metazoa; phylum Mollusca; class Bivalvia; order Pterioida; family Pteriidae; genus Pteria; species Pteria penguin. The sequence continues at coordinate 59,377,598 of CM068585.1, read as the reverse complement.
TAATAATAATAATAATAATAATAATAATATAGTAGTAGTAGTAGTAGTAGTAGTAGTAGTAGTAGTAGTAAGAATAATAATAATAATAATAATAATAATAATAATATAGTAGTAGTAGTAGTAGTAGTAGTAGTAGTAGTAGTAGTAGTAGTAGTAGTAGTAGTAAGAATAATAATAATAATAATAATAATAATAATAATAATAATAATAATAATAATAATAATAATATAGTAGTAGTAGTAGTAGTAGTAGTAGTAGTAGTAGTAGTAGTAGTAGTAGTAATGATGATGATGATGATGATGATAGTAACAATAATAATAGTAATGATAAAAATAATGATTAATAATAATAATAATAATAATAATACGATAATAATAACAATGAAAACAATATAATTATAATACACTTTTTAAAAGCCATTTCAAATTAATGGGGGTCCTTTTATCATCATCATTATTATCATCATCATCATCATCATCATCATCATCATTTTTATTATTATTGTTATTATTAATTTATTTATTCATTTTCTTCTTATTATTGTTTTGACAAATTTTATTCGCGCGGGATCGCTTGTGCAACAATGTCATGATGCCTTTGGAGACAAGCATAAAGAATATTTTCAGAACATGTCAATATCATAATAGACCTGCCCCATGCCGTACATTAGATCGGACATGCTTGGTCACACTGACCATAAAACTATGTACTCTCAGCAAAACAGAGGTTCGGACCATACACAACGTTCACGGTCTATATATCCCTATCCCACTACTTTCAGTGGTCTTTTCTCAAAGTTATAAATCTGATGTGATTACATCTACAGGCTTCATGTCTGGCGTCATTTTATGTGAAGCAATCATAACACAAGATAAAACAACCAATAAACTGACAAAAACGACAAAGCCTAAATATCCTTTCATAAAAACACATCTATAAATTCGGTTAGCACTCTGGTGCTGTGAAGTCTTGGAGATGTCCGTATTTCACACCGCACCCGTTCCTACGTGTTACTCAACGATCGTGAGGACCTCCATAAAGATGTTAGCAGTTTTAATTACTTCGCCACTGCAGACCAGAATGGTTATAAAACGTCACTAATCGTAGTTACTGCAATAGCCCTTGATTATATTTTGTCATTTCAAATCCTTATTTTATGGTGCAATCAGAAATTTGAAACGATAAAAGGGACATTCGTCATATCGTGAGAGAGGACCACGACGATGGGGATCGGAGAGATGAAGGCTTTCTCTAGATGTGTAAATTTGATCAAATACGGAGAGGGTCTGAACAAATAGCGTCATATGGTCCCTTCTCACAAGATACACAACAAGAGTGATAAAATCAACGCAGACATTTGCTCTTCTCCAAACTTCTTCAGACTCTCAGATCAATGCAGACGTTAATCAGATAACAAAATGGATTTACCTTATCAAGGCATTTGAAATGTCAGTGGATAAGTAAATTAATCGAGATCGGGGGTTTGATGACTTTCGTTTTCGAACACACATTTATTGTCAAAGGTCATAAATTCGAACACACAATTTTAAAATTTTGAACTTTGAAATTTTATTTTCAAAGGTCATGGAATATATATGACATACCTGGTCCAGAATGATTGAATATGGACATGTATTCTTAGTGATCAAGAATCAGGCAAGCATGTATTTAACCTGACGGCTTCCATTTTAGATAGAGGTCAAAGGTCAGCATGCGCTCTCCTTTAGATGTTATTGCAATTGTTGTACTTTAGAGGTCAAGAGCATACTTTCACTTTCTCAAAAATCACTCTGATATACTTTCACTTTCTTCGTAGGGAAAGTGAAAGTATTTCAAATTGGTTATTATCTATATAGTATTTTGTATAAAAAAAGAAACACGTTGGTGGATATCATCTTAGATAAAGAATCAAAGTACTGATTGAACAGATAAGCAGGACCATTTACCAAACTTGATCGTTTGCTTATTGCAGGACAACATGAAGTTACTGCTGTTTATACCATTGAATTTTGTTGTACACATCAACATATCTATGATAGAATATCAGGGTCCGGCGCCATAAACTGAATATGTACTTAAGTCAAATATTTCACTTTAATTTATTTCATCATCAAACATTCAAATGATTTCCCATGTAGAATGGTTTAAATCTATTTATCAAAAGAATAAAACTAAATAAAATCCAAATCCCAGTTATTAATTCATCGATGAACAGAAGAATATGAAATTATGACAAGTATTTTATCAATTTATGGCGCCGGACCCAGGTCTCCTGAGCGATTTATTGACATTTTCAGACAAAAATCTTCCTTACACCCCATCAATCTGCAAACAAAACATTTATGCGCAACTACATAGTAGACTGACAGAACCAGAACATGTCCTGAAGTTTTGAAATGAGAATTCACCAACTTGCGGAATTCTGTCCGTTATAGCTCACTCAGTCTAAAAATAGCTTGTAATGTCGATATCTTTCTTCAAATTAACGAAAACGTTTTGTCCTTAGAGACTTATAATGCAAAACTGAAAGAAAAAACAATCACCATTTAGGTATTTGATTATAAAATGATGAGTTGGCGCCCGAAAACAATACATATAAGATACTTTTACTTAAAATGACGTTTTGCTATAAGATAATTCAGTGACCTAGAATCGTCGATTGCAAGGGAAACATCTTACTGTAAATTATGTGAACAAGCAGCTTAACTCGCATACTTTAAACGCATGCGCATGAATACTTCGTTTCAAAATTTCAAAATTTATATAAACATACATAATTATAAGTAATTAAATGAATTTTTACTGTTAGTGTTTCCAATGTCTGTAATCACACAATTTTTACAACAACTTCTCAACGAAAACTTGAAGCGTATTTTCTGTACTATATCTTTGGATTTGAATTAGATACTATCAGGTCAACCTCCTCTTTGAGCAGCCTGGCAATAGACGAAACGACCCCGTCTAAAATCTGCTTACCTGAAATCCATACGTATTGGACATTGGCTATAACGGTCTTTACGAGATGTAGCAATGCGGAATACATTGAGTTGAATTAGGTATTAATTATTTAATTGCCCTGAGAAATCTATTTAACTAATTAAAGGTCTTTCCGATACGTTGACTCGGATCATTGTTTATTCAACAAGATTTTACCTGTACTGTACCTGTTGATGAACATAATATAATTTTATTCGCTTAAACAGAGTACATTGGAATGAAATTAATTTCTCCTTCCGATTTGTTATTTTAGGCGGCGCTTTCGTTTTCGCGCCAAGCGTGCTGTTTGTTCTCCTATTTTGGTATTTCTGCTGTAAAGAAAGTAACTGAAATTCGGAATTTTATGTTGGTATTTTGTTTTTCATTGATTTATTATAATCAATGAAGATATTTGGAGAATATGAATTGTGTAGTTTATTTATCATAAACAATAAAGCTTATAGACCTATAAATGCAAATAATAATATGTTTATACATAAGGTCAATCACGTACACATGAATGAACTGTAAACATAGCTGAATACATTATGATAATGACGTGAAAAATAGAATAAAATACAATATGATGTATGACCCTCCTAGGCAGATTGCCGTGGTTAAGTTTAACTCGCAACAACGATTAATTTTATATGTATTTAAAAATTTATGATGTAAATATAATTCTTGTAACGTAAATTTGTGGATGTAGACAACCTCAGAACAATAGAAATTGGATCCCCACGATTGTAAAGTAAATGAATGTCCAGCATGGTGTAGCTAGCCGAACAGGAGACGCTTACTCCTCCTTGGCACCTCTTCTCACCTCTGACAAGAGACGCTTACTTCTCCCGGGAACCTGGTCTCGCCTCTGACAGGAGACGCTTACTTCTCTCGGGAACCTGGTCTCACCTCTGACAAGAGACGCTTACTTCTCCCGGGAACCTGGTCTCGCCTCTGACAGGAGACGCTTACTTCTCCCGGGAACCTGGTCTCTCCTCTGACAGGAGACGCTTACTTCTTTCGGGAACCTGGTCTCACCTATGACAGGAGACGCTTACTCCTGCCGTTCACCTTTTCTCACCTCTGACAGGAGACGCTTTCTCCTCCCTGGCACCTGGTCTCACCTCTGACAGGAGATGCTTACTCCTCCCTGGCACCTGGTCTCACCTCTGACAGGAGACGCCTACTCCTCCCAGACACCTGGTCTAACCTCTGATAGGAGATGCTTACTCCTCCCAGGCACCTGGTCTCACCTCTGACAGGAGATGTTTACTCCTCCCAGACACCTGGTCTAACCTCTGATAGGAGATACTTACTCCTCCCAGGCACCTGGTCTTACCTCTGACAGGAGATGCTTACTCCTCCCAGACACCTGGTCTCATTTCTGACAAGAGATGATTACTCCTCCAAGACACCTATTCTCACCTCTTCTTTCCAGTGTCTATGAATGTCCAACATATTTGGCTGTACCAGGGTGATATAACATTAGTTACCTTGACCTTGACATGCAGTCCTTACCTTAAGAGAAATTAAACCTTATTTTGAAAATTAACATTACCTTTAGAAGAAACCAATCTTGGTATGGATGTGTATTTGCATCTGGTTTCCATTTTTAAAATTTGTTGTTCATGCGCTCACGTGTTTGTTTGGCGAGGCTTGTTTCATACTCTTCAGTGTTTTATGCGTATGATTTTGTATCTTTCTGAGTTTTTATATTCGCATGTTTGTGTGTTATTGTATTGGCATGAGACAGTGCGCATGTCTGCTGTATGACCGTGTGTGTGTGTATGTGGTTCTGCCTAGCATGTTCATTTGTATTGATATGATGAAACGCGCACGCCCGCTGTATGACCGTATGTTTGTATGTGTTTCTGTTTTGTGTGTACTCTTCTATTTGCACGAGGCAATGCGCATGTCTGCTGTAGGGCGGTATGTTTGTATGTATCTCTGCTTTATCCGGCCGTGATACATATAGATTATTTCTACTGTTTATTTTGCAACATAGATTGAATGATTCAACTGCTCTCTTGTTATTCCATATAAAACGCCATATGTATGCCGCCATCTGTTACCTTATGTATCGACAAACATACCAAGTGATTTACATTATACCTTAGGCAAGTTCAATTAGTCGCTTATAATCCATAATCAAAACAGCTGACTGATTTGTCAAATTTAAATACATATTGATACATATGGCAAACACAGCTCAGGGTTCTATATCAGAATAATGGGGTTAATTCTCAAACGCTGATATGATCCAGACGAGTGACTTTGCATGGGGTATATACCCCTCGGGATTCATCTTCAGTTTTTACGTAAAATCTTATTTTCCACATTTTGTTTTTCTATGATCATTGCCTAGAGTGAGGAATTAATTAAGAATATGACATTTATGTATGCTTCTCCAGTAAACTCAAATGCTGAAATTTATATACATGTATCTAAAATGATATCAGTAAGATATGACTGAAAGTTTTGCATTATCGCTATATACACCAAAGACACCCATAGACACCAAAGTCATACCCCATATTATATTCAGAATATTTCGGATCTCTTGTTATTAAAGAATCGGACATTAAGTAAATCTCGAAGCGAATACGTATAGCTAGCGAACCGCATTTAACAAACTATTTGATTCTCCTGAGATAGGAAATAATGCAACGACGCGTTATCTTACGGAAATGGTTTCTGCTGGTTTCGATGTCTCAGAGAGATTGCTGATGTGAGTCGAGTAAAGTCATTTCTAATGGTAGCCACTGAGATGATAACCAAGTAGGTGATGACTATAATAACCAGTGAGATGATAACCAAGTAGGTGATGACTATGATAACCAGTGAGATGATAACCAGTGAGATCATAACTAGTGAGATGATAGCTAGTGAGATGATAACTAGTGAGATGATAACCAGTGAGATGATAACTAGTGAGATGATAGCCAGTGAGATGATAACCAAGTAGGTGATGACTATGATAACCAGTGAGATGATAACCAGTGAGATGATAACTAGTGAGATGATAACTAGTGAGATGATAACCAGTGAGATGATAGCCAGTGAGATGATAGCTAGTGAGATGATAGCTAGTGAGATGATAACTAGTGAGATGATAACCAGTGAGATGATAGCCAGTGAGATGATAGCTAGTGAGATGATAACCAGTGAGATGATAACCAGTGAGATGATAGCCAGTGAGATGATAACCAGTGAGATGATAACTAGTGAGATGATAGCTAGTGAGATGATAACTAGTGAGATGATAGCCAGTGAGATGATAGCCAGTGAGATGATAGCTAGTGAGATGATAGCTAGTGAGATGATAGCTAGTGAGATGATAACCAGTGAGATGATAACTAGTGAGATGATAACTAGTGAGATGATAACCAGTGAGATGATAGCCAGTGAGATGATAGCTAGTGAGATGATAGCTAGTGAGATGATAACCAGTGAGATGATAGCTAGTGAGATGATAGCCAGTGAGATGATAGCTAGTGAGATGATAACCAGTGAGATGATAACTAGTGAGATGATAGCCAGTGAGATGTTATGTTGTCTCGTCATGATAAGCTTCAGTATTGTGATTTCCTTCTATTCTGATAATAAACAAGGAGCAATTCGACTTGAAATATTATCAGTGAGTTTTTGTGTTTTCTATTTTTTCGAAAAGGGGGAAGGGGGAAGGGGTGGTTAATAAGCATTGCTATTTTTATTTACTGTCCACTTGGACAAGTGACTTTTAATGCGCTAGTTATGACTACTGACGTTGGAGTCTAGTCATTTTCTGGTAATAACCAACGAGTTCGCATCTTTCATATGGCCAGCCAAACAGGGGACAATCATCCTCCCAGGCGAGCACCTGTCTTTGTCTTGTGATTGATTTTCGCCTGTCTATGAATGTCCACCGTGATGTGGCTAGCCAAAAAGTTAACGCTCACCCCTCCTCCCGGGCACCTTCTCACCTTGTGATCTTCGTCTGTCTATGAATGTCCACCGTGTGACTAGCCAGAAAGTTAACGCTCACCCCTCACCCCGGGCACCTGATCTCATCTTGTGATCTTTACCTGTCTATGAATGTCCACCGTGATGTAGCTAGCCAGAAAGTTAACGCTCACCCCTTCTCACGGGCACCTGATCTCATCTTGTGATCTTCACCTGTCTATGAATGTCCACCGTGATGTAGCTAGCCAGAAAGTTAACGCTCACCCCTCCTCCTTGGCACCTGATCTCATCTTGTAATTTTCACCTGTCTATGAATGCCCAAGTGTGGGTAGCCAGAAAGTTAACGCTCACCCCTCCTCCTGGGCACCTGATCTCATGCTTACCCCTCCCGGGCACCGAGCATCACCTATAACGATCTTGAAAGCCTTACTTTCGTATTTCAATACTCCCGTAATATATATATATATATATATATATATATATATATATATATATATATATATATATATATATATATATATATATATATATATATATATATATTAATTCCATATTATTGCTTTCTATGAATAATAATGACGCAATAATCCCCTTCACACCCACACAATGACGCAACCAACCCGATTCCCGCCAAATATACATAATGATGCATATATTTTATTGTCTTTCAGAAATATTCATTACAGGAAAGATTAGTGCGCTGTTTAATGCCGTTTTATGGTGTCTCAAGATTATTAAGCCCCCGCCGATTCATCACACATTTTGCGCGGGTTATTAAAATGTGTTTCTTCCGGATTTGACTATCACTCTTGCATGATCACTCGTATCTGAAAGCCAATCCCATTCGGAACTTCTTAGTCCTCTGCCTTCAAAGGTAGATACAATTAAATGAAGAGGGGTTGCGACCCACTGTTATAAGGTTATAAGTTACTGCAATACTATAAATATCTCGTCATGAATTGTATTTTATTATTTTTCAATTTTAAGATCTTTTCCTCGTTTTTTCTTAAATCTTGGTCCGCAGGATTCCAGGACTTTTTTCCCAAGGAGGGGGTAGGCAGTGGCGGATTTAGAGGGGGCCCAGGCCCCCCTTTTGGCCACATATTTACTAGTAAAAGTCCAGATTTTGCACCAAAAATGGCTGAAAAGTTTGGCTAATACACATGTGCCCCCTTTCGGAAATCCTGAATCCGCCACTGGTAGAAGCAAAAAAAGAAAAAAAAACAACCCGTCTCCTTTTTATATGAGCTCATCTTTCTCATTAATCATGGTATATATTTTGCAAACTCCAAGGGGCTCCGGAACCCACCCCTACCCGCTCTATATCCGCGCATGGTCTGCCATTGCGGTATGATGAAAAAAAAAGTTCCTTGGCTTTATGTAGCTATAGTATTAAAGAATGTCGATGCCGAAAAAAAATTACGAAAATCAATGGGTCGTGTGAAGAGGACAGGAACGTGATATATGGTCATATAATTCTAATGTTAAATACAGGGTGTTAGATTTAATGTGATTTACGAATGTTCAGACAGATATAATGCAAAATGTCAAGTCTTTGCATCTTAGAAATAAAGCATTCAGAGCTCGTTCTGATCGAGCACATTTCCATCACATTAATTTGTCCTAATATCATAAATTATTCATATTTGTGGAATGGATTTGAACCCTTTTATGTTTATTGGTGTATGATTTGTGCTGGAATTCCCTGCAGTGTTGGTATGACTGGCGGAGGGTTGTATGCCACGGGTTGATTAATTCATGACCCCACGTATCAGGCGCGGATCCAGAAATCAAACTTAGAGGGATCCACCCCATTTTTTGAGAGGACATTCAACTGAATAGTTAGTTGTAAATTTTTACTGATATAAATACATAATCGAAAATTCTCTAAATTAGGAGGTGAGTGACAGATGCTTCTGGCTCGTTGATGCTCATGGATCCAGGAATCCCATTGTCTCTCTTTATACAGTAAACAAAACAGAAAACAGAATCAGCATATCCTTGTAAAGACCTCGTAAAAGCTCTGGAAGCAATGCTGGCGTCAGTGGCTGAGCGGTCCCCGGTGCATTGAACAAAGTCTAATGCAATCATCTGCAGCACTTAGACTTCGGCGATTCCAAAGTTAAATTGTTCCATTTATGCCATGTTAGCCTTGGTATTGGATGATAATGCATGGTCCCCTTTACCTCAGTATTGATAACCCTTAATCGATATGAGCAACTCGGTGTGTATTATAAAGCAAATAAACACTACACAGGCCTAGCTATTCTAAAACAATGGTATTAAATAAGTGAATTAAAGTTAACGCAACTCAGAGGCCCATTCTACAATATAGCTCTATCAAGTTAGATTGAATTTCCTCTGATTCCAGTTGTAATCAATATTCTGCCCCTTCATTGAGTGATTCCAACCAGAAAAACAAATGTTAGTACGTTTGATAATACATGCGATAAGGAATTAAATTGTTCTAGGATCAAATGTTTTCAAGGCTTCAATTCACCCATTTCTTGTTCTCTTTGAACGTTGCTGATATTGCTTGGAATTGCTTTGATTTATTTTCTTTTCCCATGCTGTGCCGGTTAACCTTGGTATTTGAAGCGCCATACAGCGCCGGAACCATGCAATATCTCGCTAGGGAGATATAATGCCCATCATACATTCCCGAAGTATGGTAATGTTGCTTGTAGATATTCATATTGAAATCGATTCAAATCTATTGGTCCTTGTGTTGAAGCTATTACTATAATTGGTTTTTACAAACGGATAAATTACAATGAGTTATTTCATCCCTTTCAAGACCTTGGAATATTTTAGATTAAGTGTTATTTAAATGAAATTGAAAGATATATATGCTTGCACCAAAACGTAATCGTACACAGCCAAACATGCATACTTGTTTTTACTCTTAATCTCTTCTCTGTGATATACACAAAATCATACACACAGATACTCTATCAACCACAAGGACCTTTGGAAATACGCTTATAACTTTAATTGGTTATCATTTGGAAAAGCTCCATCATATACATATTTAAGTAATATAGTGCTATTCATCAATCTTAT